>APFE030129876.1:184308-265906 GCA_000404065.3 Pinus taeda
GTCTCGGTAGTGAGTTCCCAACCTATCAATGTAGTCGAGTGCTTCTTGCTCAATCACCACGATCTTATTACCAAGAAGCTTCTTCTTTATCTCCTCCTCAATTTGCTTGATTTTGGCTTCCAGCATGGCACTTTTCTTCCTTAACCAGGCTCTTTCATCCAAGAGCTCTTGAAGACCAAGACCACTTTGTCAGATCTCCTCATCAAGTTCCTTGAGTTCATCATCCATCGTACTTCCGCATTGGCTTTTGAGTTCCTCAAGTTCCCTCCTTAGTTCCGAACAACTTTCCCGAATCTTCATGTTCTCAGCCTTCATCGAAACCCAGTTAGAACTCCATCGACCCATCTGTTCCAACACTTTGTACTGGAAGACTTCACCTACATCATGGCTAGATTCACCCGTCATAGGTTCATCCACCATCTTTGCCTTTCAGCCTTCTCCAAGTTCCCTGTAAGACATGAACTAGCTCTTGTTCCACTTGTATGTGAAACAACTTCCTTCACCTACAAGTACCTGCCACCAACTTCCAAGCTTCCAAGTGTACCCACACCTGCATTTCGTCACGAGCAACCCTGCTCTAACACCAGCTCCAACCGAGATCTGATACGAACTGTCACGACCGTCGGAGACACGGTAGTCTTCCAACTGTGCTAGGCGAGGTGTGGCACCAACGAACACTTTCTTTTCACCAATACTTATGTTCGTGTACTACGCCTAACCAAAATCCTACTTAGTTTGTGTTTCTCAACCAAGTAATTATTAATGTTCCTTTATACCAATGAACACCCATACACATTCATTAACATCAGCAATTATACATGAATAACACAATTGCACATTATAAAGGGAGGGGCAACTCCCTGAACAATGAGTCTGCCTGATAATATATTATACAGTCTTTTACAAGTTACAAGCTTTACAAGTATACTTGGAAACCCCAAGTTTCATACTTGGCCAATTTTACAATCTTTGACAAAACTCGGTTGCCTAGCTCGTCGGCACCTCGGCACGGTCGCTACAAGACTTACCAACCCTTCATTCACCTTGTCGCACGATTGTGTTGTTTGCCCAACTTGGGCGTGCCCCTTTGTAACCAAGTCACCACACACGGGCGCATCCCCACGAGTCACACCTCCATTCACAATCTCAACACTTCACCAAAAGTCGCACCGTGCACACTTGCACGACGGGCGGGCACTCACCCAAGTCACCCAAGAACCTGTGCCAAGTCGTCGCACAAACCGGGTGCCCACGCCCTCGTCCAACTGTCGGGCGCTCCTTCGTACAACCCGGGCGTCGCACCTGTGTATGCCCTGCACTTCGACTGGCGGGCGCTCCTCCGCCCACGCCCTCACCCAAACCAAGACAACGCGTTTCTCCTCCGTGTAGCCTCGCCCAAGGTTGGGCGCATCACTGTATGCAACTTCCTTCTATTGCTGCGACTATACTTGTTCCACACACTTCTTCTTCATTGGACGAGCGATGAGTGATTGATGCCTTCCAAGTGAGCTCCATGCGTACACAATATATACAAGCGGCAAGGCAAGGTCGTGGCTGCCTAGCCGACCTGCCCACACCCTCAAACTTCATCGCAAACTCTTAAAACTTCATGTCAACCTCCCTTCAAACGTTTACAACCATTGGTCGGCCCGTGGGTTGAGCCAACTGCTCCCCACGCCATATAAATCAGTTCGCCCTCCTCTACGCACTTCGCATTATGACATAACACTTTCGCACGCCTAAGTCGAGCTCGCACATCAAGCCAGAACGCTGTTCGTTCAAGCCTCCAACCGCGCGCTCTCCGTTCGGTCGCAATCACACTTAGGCGTAACTGTAGGTTCTTACACCCTCACTCCTACTCCTCCCCACACCTCATTTATTTATTTTTTTAATTTTTTTATTAATACAAGTTAATTTTGATTTTTTTTTACATTTTTTTTTTACCAACATGAAAATCACCAACATTTTAAAAAAATTATTCACACTTAATTCATTAGAAAATTTAAAATGTAAAAAATAAGCCCTCTAAATAAAAATGGTTGATGCTCATAAGCACTTTTCAAAATCAAAATGAAAATCACTAACGAAAAAAGATGTTTATACTTGATACATACAAAATTTTAAAGTGTCAAAAATAATCCCTCTAAAAAAATGTGTTGATGCTCCATCAACACTTTTCAAAATTAGCATGAAAATTACTAACATTTAAAAAAAATGTTCATACTTGATATATAAAAAAATTTTAAGTGCCAAAAATATACTTAAAAAAGAAGAAGGTGTATTCTGAATCACCATTTTTCAAAACCGAGTGATTTTTTGCTACCTCAAAAAAATGGGTACTAGGTAATTTTCTTGTTTGATCGGTAGCTATGATTTAAACCTTAGTCAAAGTAAAATCTCTGATGCATATAATTGGAGATTTGCGTAAGATTGTTGAAAATTTGATTTTTGGTTAGATTTGATGGTTGATCAGAAATCTAGGGTTTGCAACTAAGCCTAGTGGAAGCTGGTCATGTTAATGACTAAGTTGTGATTGACCTTGATTGATTCTTTTGTATGAAATCTAGGATTTGTATGAATCCCTAGTGAGAACTCTAACATATGAATTTCGATATTTTGTTGGATGCGTTATCTTTGTCTAAAGTGTTCTAGGGTTTGTTGTATGTTGTAGTAAGGTATGTCACACCTTTGGAAGACACATTGAAACCCTAGATGGAATAAAAGTTGTTATGAAGTAGTCTAGGGTTTATGACAAAGTCCCTAACAAATTGTTTAAGAGTATATGTCTCTTGTTTGTAAATTAAGTCTGGGTATCTAATATGTATAGAGTAGAAATTCTTCCGTGTTTTTGATATGGCTAACTTCATGCTTCTATAGATTTGGTTGTACTTGCAATACAAGTTGTGTAGGTACACAATCTTCAATATGGTGAAGATGTTCGTTGATGTGATAAGCATGATGAGGATAACTCTGATTAAATGGTTGGAAGCTATGAAAGATTCTTAGATGATTAAAAGAAGAAGTTGTACTCTCAGAGGAAGCATGCATAGAAGAGATCTCCCTAAGATTAAGAGGGAGTCCGGATGAAGAGATGATTCCTAGTTAAGAGGGAGGGCATAGCTTGGTTTTGATTAATGAATTTAAGAGGATATGTTGCTGCATGAGAAGTAGGAAAGGAAAGTATTGAGGAATCTTCTGTCAAAGATTTGGTTGATAGTCCTATTGAGTTAAGGAGAAACATTGAATACGACCCCGAAGGTCTGTATTTGATTATGTATATGTGAAAATATTATTTATTGGGGTTGTGTTTGTACAAGTGAGTCTCTTGAAGGTTTTGATAGCATGTTGGTTACCAATCAGTTTGATTAGGAGAGATTGATCATCATATATCTCTTGGATCAAAGGGTGTCAAGGCTTTGTGAGTGAAGCATTACTTGGGAAGACGTCTGGCCGACAATCTCTGTTGATGTCTGGGTCCTGAAGTTGGAAAGGTGGTGTTGGTTATTAAACTCTGTTTTGGATACTCACTTGGATTTTTGGGTTGGTGGTTAGCAAGTAAGTCTGATGGTAACTAGAGGGGTTGAAAGTTTGAGTCCATCTTAGTCACACCTGGATAGATTTCCTTGGTCAAGAATCTAGTCCATGGCATTGCAGTGCCTAATTGTTGAAAGACCACTTGGATAGATTTCCCTAGTCAGGAATCTAGTCCATGGCATTGCGGTGCCTAAATTTCTTCATGGTTCATATAGTTTGAGATCTTCCATTGTAGTTGTACATTATGAATACCTCCCTAGTTAAGAGGGAGTGTTGGAAAATGTAGCTATGTTTGGTCTTCATTAACGTACTTGAGTCATCATGTAATATACTTGTCAAAAGAATACAGAAAATAATAATAATTATTATTATTATTGTGACTTATTAAAGCATGGGTTTCATGCTTGGGTCACCATGTTTTAGGTCAAAGTCCCCATTGACGAACTCTAGGATTTATTCTGAGTCAATAGAGTCATTATACTTTTAAATAGACCCTTATTGGGCTTTTGAATCATGTAAAAAAGTTTAAGTATTGAGTAAAATATGATTTATGTAACCTCCACTCCATATCAGCCTAGAAGAAGATGAAGTCGGCCTAAGGACCCTATTCGACCTCACATGTAGCCTATAAATACAAGCTCATCGAATTCATTTGAAGCATCATTCTCTCACACAAGTTCAAAATCTCTTGTAGTTTGGAAAAAGTGCGAAGTTCTCTTGTAGCTGGGAAAGAGTGAGAAGTCTATTGCTGGGAAGCCAAAGTGAATGTGAGTTTGGGGAAGTCTAAGGAGAAAGAAAAATCGAAATTTTGGTGCCTCTCTCTCTCTATTTCGTATTTTGGATTGGGAGATCGAAGTCTCCTAAATTTCGTTGTTTCCAGAAGCTGCATGTTGCCGAAAGCTGCTACCTAGTCTAAGTTGTTGGAAGGGGTTGAAGATCTAAGAGGCTGACTTGGTGTGGAGGGAAAGTATGGTATTGGTATAGGGTGAAGAGTGTTAAAGAATACTATTGAAAGGAAGAATTATCTTGACTGGGTTGTCCCCTCGAGGGCGTTTTGCCCTGACATGTGCCTATATCTTGTGTCTCTTGTTTTGTGATCTTCATACACACATAATATGGTAATTTCTAGATGAAAGATAAGATGATAAAGAAGTAAAAGAATCCAACACACTCACAATTAATTATCAATAAATTAGAATCAAACCCAAATATAATTACTTTGATTTTCTTACATAAAGGACAAAAGGCATGAAGGTAAGAAATTTAACATTCAGTGACTAAAGGTAAGGTCACAAATCTTGGTTCGATGGGAAAAAAGGGCCAAAAAAACATTAGCAACAAGGGCTTAAAGGTTATATTCGTCGACATAGATGTTTTTGGCAGTAATTGTGGCATTTTTTTTTCTATATTTAGCAGACAATTGAAGTTAGAACTACAACTAAAGTCACCACTAAATCATGTAAAAGAGTCGGAATAGCCAAAATTAATAGTTTAACTAACAGTTTGAGTTTTAAACAACAAATCATAGCATGCTAACTTGATGAGCAGATTGAGAAGACTGTAATGAACAGTTCAAAGGAAAAAATTAAAGACTCATGTAAGGATTGAAGTGAAGTTAACTAAAAATCACAAAATCCAAAAGAATATCAGTCAATTTTCTTTATAAGCAAAATTAATTGAGTAGGTTAGACATATTTTGGTGTGAGAATTTTTGAGCAGTGGATTCTAGTGGTAGGGTGTGAGTAGAGGTGAATTGATGTTGCTGACGTGTTCAGTAATCAAAGATTGTTGAATGTGTTTTGATGAGCTTTTGAGAGGAAACTTAATTTATATTTTGAGTCGACATTCATGGTTCTAGTGTGAAAATGGATGAAAAATGAATCATTTATGTCAAGCAAGTTGTAGCTTGCAGATGAGGGGTTGTAGCTCCTTCTAGTAGGTGTTGGTAAATATTTGGGGTTGTATCTCCATTTAGTTGTTGTTTATAAATCAAGGAGTTGTAGCTTCCTGTTGGTTGTAGCCAGATAAATTTGTAACAACAATTTGTAGCTTGCCTTATGAAGGAATTGAAGAATAGTTTGAAGAATTTGTGTGTTCCTTGTGTTACTTATATTATTTCTTGTCATGCTCATTGTTGAAGTATTTCTTGGTTTCCTAATATTGTTACAAGTGAAAGAAAATTGTTAAGATTTACACAATACTGATTCACCCCACCTCTCAGTATTGTCCCAGTTTCTAACAATTGGTATCAGAGCAAGGTTCATATCAATCTAATAGATGGAATAAAGATCAAGGACCATTTACCAATAGGGCACCTATGTTCAATGGAACAAACTGTGTTTTGGAAAGTAAGGATGAAAATCTACATTCAATCACTTGGAGATGATGTATGGGATGTTTGGAAGAAGAATATCAAACGCCTCCAACAGTAATTACTACAGATAAAAAGATGGAGTTCACATTCAATGTTAAAGCCATGAATGCCCTGCTTGCTGGCTTAACTGAATCAAAACTTGTTAAAGTGATGGATTGTAAAACTACCAAAGCTATAGGGGACAAGATGAGTAGCTCCTATGAAGGTGACAACAAAGTAAAAAAAGCTAAACTTCAAGGTTTTAGAATGCAATTCGAGTCTTTGAGGATGCATGATGATGGAGATATTGCAAAATATTTTTAAGAGTTGATGAGGTTGTGAAAACTATAAGAGGCCTTGATGAGAATCTATATGAAGTTGTAGTAGTTCAAAAGGAATTGAGATCTATTCCTGAGAGATTTAATCTGAAGGTTTCAACCATTGAAGAAATGAAAAATCTGAACACTCTCACTCTAGACCAACTACTTGACATCCTTACTACCTATGAGATGAGAATATCAAATGGAAAGCTTGCAACAAAATAATCAACCTTCAACGTAGATAAGAAGCCAAAGGAAGAGCATGATGATTCCTATTGTGAATTAGATGAAGAAGAAGCCAATTCTGTGAGGAATCTCAAGAGAGGCTTAGGTAAATATAAAGGTAAGCTACCTTTTAAGTTCTTTAAGAGTGGGAAAGTTGGTCACTATGATTCAAAATGTCCTGAAAATAAGAAGAAGAATTGTGGTCCAAGAGAAAAATTTAGGAAAATGTTGTCACTGCAACAAACACCCTCCAAAATTTTTCCTATACTTGAACTTTGGAGACTACCGTGGATATTGCGATCGATATTTCCATAGTCATTTCTAGCTCTGTTAAGTTTTGAGCTCTCGAAGTCATTTGTTCGCACATGCTTAGTCTGTAACAAGTGTGGTGGGCTCCAGTATTGCAGCAATGATGCTACAACTCCTGGGACTCCCTTCTTTACTTTTATCAACCTGGTAGTTCGTAACAAACTTGGAAGAGACAATGTTGTATGCACAAGTACTAGCTCTTACTGCAGGCTATCACTTGATCAGCTGACACAAATTTGCTAGGAGATCAAGCCAACTTCTATGAGTTCTTAGAAGAAGATTTTAATTGTGATGGAAGAAAGCTAACTCAAAAGAGGCTATTCTACTTGCAGAGAGAAGATGAAAGCTGAAAGGAAATGCAAACCCTAGCAAACCTTAGTTTTACCCATTAACCCTACTTGTGCAAGAAAAGAGATGAACGCTGCTGAAATGGATGCCATTGACTCTTGGAAAGGTAAAATGCATATGTTTAAGCTACTTCTGAAAGAAAATATGGAAAAAGCATTTTTTTGTATTTTTGAGTAATTTTATGCAGAATTATTATGCATGTGTTTTAACTATTTTTGACTGTGCAGAGGTTTATTGGTGAAAGAAAATGGAGTGGGCATTTGCAGGAGGTTGGGAAGGTGTGGAGAGGACCTAAGGGGTCCCTAGCACCCTTCTGGAGATTTCCACCGTGCTTAGATCTTGAGAAATTGCTCGCGTGAACTTCTACAGGAGGCTGCAGGGGATCTATAAGAAATTCTACGGGAAGTTCTACAAGAACATGCCGAAAGTGGTTTTTAGAGGGTTGATGGTGGAAAAACAGTAGGAAAGTGGAAATGGAGGATGGATAAGGATGTTAATAGGTGTAGGACCTGGTAAATGAAGCTCAGGAGTGATGAAGATGGTTGGATTTGTTCAAGGATGACGAAAGCAATGTTGCACAAAAATATAGAAATTAGGGCAAGTTAGGAAAGTGTGGCGAATGAGGGAAAAAAATATTGAGCGAAGGACTGGAGCAGGCTATATTATGGAGGAATGATAGGTAGGAGTGCCTTACAGGTGTTCTGCATGTCACTTTCCCAAAACTGATCCAAGCAAAGACTAAAAAACATAGATTTATCTATTTTGACCTAATCCGACCTAAAAACCAGAAACATGATGAAAAAAAGTTTATAGACAGGAAATCATGCAAGAAAGATATGGAAACTAAGTAAGAATAGATCTAAGCATGAAAACACAACTGATATCAACTTTTCCAACTTAAAATCTAACACTAGCAATCACATTGGAAGGCAAAAACAATGTTTTGTGGCAACAAGTGTGCCTTGGTCTTAGTTCATGGTCCCAAGGAGGGAGAAATGAGATCAAGGACTGCTTGGTAGCCCTTTTGTGGATCTTTCCTGTTACCATACTATCAGATCAACTTGAAGCATGAACAACTATCTTAATCATCAAAAACAACCTAGGTAACAAAGCAAGATTTTAACCTAAATAGCAGAAATTATTCTATGAATGCAAGAAAAACACATAAAGTACAAGAAGGAGGTACTGGGAACTTGGGTTGGGCCCAACCCCAAGAGCTATAGCCTCCTAAGAAAGCTCAGAGCTGGTGCAAAGCGGGATTCATCTTCATTGATCAAAAAATAATAATTACATCACAAAAACTGTCTGCAAGAAGAACTCAAAAATGTGTTGATACAGAGCTGCACTAAAGTGCGAAAATAGACTATCAATTGGCTAAACTACTAAGGCTTGAAGCCTTCCTACTTGTGTAAATGAGGACTCCCAACAGTCCTCCTTAACTTAAGGAGCTTGGTTGCCCAAAATTGCAGTTAATCAACCACTTCACTAGACTTGCTCGGCTGCCCCTTGAAATCATCTTTGGTGGGCTGTTGAACTTTGAGCTGATGGTGGAGAACCCAAGGAAGGGGTCATTTAGTGCAGGAGACACCCCTCCTGTAAATCCTCAGCCTTGTTCCTTCGTATTTGGTTGCCAACCTGCTCATAAATGCCTGATCTTGGTCCAAAAATGTCCAAAAATTTGCAATAAGCACGTATTAGACTTTGTGGTCAAGTGACTATTCCCATTCACTCAATTAACATAAATATATTCAAAAGCATGCATAATACTATAGAGAATGGTGGATTAAATGGGAATAATAGGCAAAATGAGCCCATAAAGTTACCCATTTTTGGGTCTCATCAAAGTGCATAAGCACATTCTTTTACACAAGCTTGAAAAAGCATAACATGGTCCATCAAGACTATTCCTATGTGATTTCCTATCCATTCCGACAATCAGTGTGCACTAACATCAACAATTTCTCACTTCTAGCTACGTTTGTACTTCTATTTCGGTGCGTTTTGAAAATTAACACTTTGCCACCTTTGTTTTTGCAAATTCTGTTCCCATGTTTTCAGCTGTCGCTTTCACTTCATTTCCCTTTAATTAGTGTCATTTTCATTTTATCTTTGCCCTGGCATGTGTTGTTTTCACTGTCGTTCACATATCGCAAGTGTCGTTCACACTTTTATTTTCATATGGAAAGTGTCGTCTTTTGGCATGGGCATTTCCTCTTATCATGTAAAATGGAGTTTTGGTTTGTTTTAAGTTGAAAACTTTGTGATATCGAGTTGTTTTTGTCATGTAAACATGTTCCACACTCATTTCCAAAGTTTCATGCACTATCGTACAAGTGTCGTCATTATCGTCCAAAGTGTATATTTAGTGTCACACTTGGAATGGGTTGTCTCAATGTTTTTGCATTGAGGAAAGTATGTCGTTCATGTTTTCTGAGTGTTACATGTTGTGTCGTCAAGTGAAGTAAGTGTGTGATCATGTTCAAGTCTTGCTTTTATTCAACTTCCTCTTATTGATCAAACATAATGTCAAAATCGGAAAAATTCCTGACCGAACCACTCAACCTTATCCAACCCTCCTGAACTGCGCATTGTGCAGACTCAGTCCTCAAGCAACAACCTTGTCTCTTGGCACTGTGTAATGCGCAACCTCTGCCTCCTAGAACTGCGCATTTCACAACCTCAGTGCTCAAGCCCAACCTATGAGTCCTAGAACTGCACAATCCTTCTCTCTAGCCAAGCCAACACTGCACATTGTGTAGTCTCAGTCCTCAAGCCTCAGTCTTGAGCTCTTGAATTGCACAACTACAAAATCACCTGGCCTCCTATGGGTGCCTCCTTCTGATGATAATAAAGGTAGGATATCTACTAATCAAATTCCTAATCCATCTCCTTATTCTTCTTCCACTTTTCATGACTCAGATTCAATGGAGGAAATCCCAGAATGGCTCATGAAGCCCATGGTGAAGACTAACTCCATTCAACAAGATGATGTTACCATTCATAGATCTAGTCTCAAATTTGATTTGGATTTCTATTATCCCCTATCATCTACATTCCATGACTCTTTGTACCGTGATTAGCCCAATCAATCGATTCCACCAGCTAGTTTTTCACACTTTCTTGATTTTCGAGTTGCTGGTTCAAATTGTGATAAAATACAAGGAATTCACGTTACACAGGTAAAAGAGTAGGAAGGTGAAGATTCTTTCAATCTTTATTCTCTTTTTCAAAATCCTCCATGTGAAGATGACGCGCTTCCATTCTTGGATGATTTTCAATCTCTTAATTTCAGTAGTGAATCAAATACAATCAATTCTTTCAATCAATCTGTAGCCTTGGGAAACAATCAGTCCAATGATGATGACTCTGTTGATGTATGCAATCACGAATGCCCAGGTGCATCATCTGATCCTTCGGTTCTCACAAAGACTTTACTTTAGATCTAGAATTTGATTCGGTCAAAGAAGATGTCCTTATTGAAACTTCCTCTTAATCTCATTATCCCTCGTGCTCTACCATTTGTGATGCATCTACTTACGACGAAGATACTTCATGCTCTTCAAGTTCTTCATCTGATGAGTTAACATCTCAATTGATACAACATGGTGAGATTATCCATGATGAAATTGAAAACAATCAAATCATTGAGTACTCTTTCCATCCCTTATCATCTATTCTCTTGCATGAAGACAACTCTCCAAACCAACTTGCTCATCAAATTTATCCGATTCATACATCTTCAAATTTGTGATCAAATGAATCTTTCAACTTGAGTAATTTGGTTGTTTAAGTTGAAAAATCTAGTCAAGTCAGTGACAAAGATGGCTTCCATCCAGTGAGCAATGGTCTTATTGAAACCAATGGTAGTAGCTACCCCATACCACGCATGATCTGGTTCAATATTTAGGATGCGATTTTACAATCCTTGAAAATTCCAGGACTTGTTGGGAAGTCTAGGCACTTCAACTTGTGTTGATGGTTATGTCAGGATCTCGCGACTCTGGTAAGCCCCCTAAACTAAGTCATATCTAGTTTCTTTTGCACAATCCTTCTCTTTTCATGGTTTCACTTGGTGTAAATCTCTTTTTGAAAGATGTTTGGTATCTCGGATGTAATATTGCAAACTTTCAAGATTTGGTTTCTGATCGGATTCAAGAATCTTCTTCAGTTTATCCATCTTCATGCAAATCTCTCTCATCATACTCGGGTTTGGAATGTGTATCTCTCATAGAGTCATGGAATTATGAAGTTGATCATTTAAAAGACTATCTTTGGCTGAAGGGATCATGCCTATCAGATTCATTTCTTAATAGTCAACTCCTCGTTTTTCTTGCGAATATTTTATTGCAAACCTTTCCTTGCATTGCACCTGAAATCCTCTTGAGTGATAATGAATGCACAAGTTATTGTGCGAATCAAATTATTCTCCATTCATGATATCCTGATTGGTCTCATGTTTTTGTGGTGCTGACATTCCTTTTAAATTCTTTCAATGATCACGATTCTTGTACAATTTATCTCCGGTTACTGGAAAATGGTGTGTCACATTGGCATGCGAGGAAGTTGGTTCTATTGTTCAAAGCATTTGCAGTGCTGATCAGATTGATTTATATTTGTTAATTACAAGCCGAGAATCTGATGATTTAATTAGCCCATCTGATCATGATTTCATCTCTTATGTTTGTCATTTAGCTTATTATTTTCCCATCATCACATCTAATGACAGTTGTCTTACACCGTTCGATCTTTACGGTTTAACTTAGCACTATACAGGTACTTGTCAAGTAGTTGAGCCACTTATGTACTTGCTGATTGTTATGTCAAGTCTTCATTGTCTTGACACGCCTACTAAATATGATAAGATCTATTTCTCCTCATAATATTCTCATCGTAATCCTGTGCCTTTAACTGAAAATTCATCTTTTCAAAGATTTCAGGATTTTCAAGAGGATTGTCATGAATTTTAAGATCCAATCATTGAATGGTTGGAGAAATATTACTTGGAAAGCTCCGTCACAAATAACAAGTTTCGATCTTTCCTCACGCTTGCAAAGGAGTTCAATGTAGATGGAGACACATTCATGAGAATCTTTTGAGGTTTGTTCAATGATGGTTCTCATCGAAGAGGTGAGAATGTAAACTAGTTAGAAGTAGTGGTTATGGCCTATCTTTCTGCTGACATGCAAGTCCTTCAAATTTTTGTTAAAGTTATTCAGGTTTTTATATTTTCTGTTGCACATTACTTTATATCTGTTTTAATTGTTCGTATCTTTGTGGATGCAAGTTGGGAACAACTACAGTGGCTACATTGGAAATTTCATTATAAGTGATCCTGATCTTCTAGTTGTTTATGTTGGGAGTAGGATTAGTTTCATTCTAGTTTCCCCTTTCTTGCATTCATCCTACACTTACTTTTTGTAGTATTTCTTTATTGTATAACTTTTGTCTTGCGTTCTATTTTGCCTTTGGTTTTGTTTCATTTTTGTGTGTTGTTGTGTTGTCTTTTCTTTCGTTTTGTTTAATAAGACTTTGCATGAAGGATGTTCCCATTGGATCGAAAGACAATGTGGCAAAATAGAAAAGGACTCTGTGACACTACAACATTTGGCTAACTCTCCATCCTTATTCCTTGTCTTGGGTTACACCTTTTGGTCGATGATGTTCCGACGGAAAATACGATCCTTGCATTAGGAAAGCCTTGTGTTGAACCATGATCTCCATGTCTATTCTAGAAATCTGATCCCTACACTCATGTATTTATGTTTCAGTTTTTTTAGGTGGATCCAATCAAGTAGAGAAGGAAAAGGGGAAAATCTAAACGAGCAAACCAATATCAGAGGCCTATATGTTTTTGTGAAGGGACAACCTTTCCCAATCTCAATAAGTTAGGTTCCCTCTTCTGCCCATGAAATAAATAAGTGTTGATGCACAATCCTATATAAATAAATAAATAAAGGCAAAATAAGAGAAAGGATTCCCATGCAAAGAGGTGAAGCAAGCAACTCCATCGGGGTTCTGTCCAGGCTTGCTGGAAGTGGAGCAATGTTTGTGTTCTTGAAGTGACTCCGCTGAGGTACTGTCTAGGTCTGCTGGCAGCAGAGCAACACCAAAGGTGAAAAACTATACTTTGAAAATCTAAATCTCGCGAACTTCATTACCTTATCCTGATTCAAAACATTGTGTGAATGCTAACCTTATGTTTGTGTTTAAATAAGTGAAGGAATGAAGGGGACTATGTTTATGCACAAGGTAAGTGGGGAAGCCATGGTAATCTGAACAATGAATCAATACTCCTTGAAGAACTAGACCTTGTAGGAAAGAATTGACCAAGATAGAGAAGCTGGAGTTCTACCAGTGTGTCACCAAGTGTTGAACACCCTCCAAAATTTTGCCTATACTTGAATTTTGGACCCTATTTTTGTAGTCACTTCTAGCTCTATTATGTCTTTTGAGCTCCCTTTTGTATTATAAGTGTCGAATTCACTTACTAACACTTGCTCAGTCCGCAAAAGTGCATGAGCACATTCTTTTACGCAAGCTTGGATAAGCATATCATGGTCCATCAAGACTGTCCCTGTGCGATGTCCAATCCACGTCGACAATCATTGCACACTAACATTGACAATTTATCACTTCTAGCTACGTTTGTACTTGTATTTTGGTGAGTTTCGCAAAATGTTGCCTCACACACCTCTGTTTTCACGAGTATCATTTTCATGTTTTTGGCTATCACTTTCACATACTTTCCCTTTAATTAGTTTCATTTTCACGTTATCTTCACCCAGGCATGTGTTGTTTTCACCGTCGTTCACATATCGCAAGTGTTGTTTGCACTTTTATTTTCTTATAGCAAGTGTCGTCTTTTGGCGTGGGAATTGCTGCTTATTATGTAAAGTGGATTTTTGTTTGTTTTAAGGGGAAATATTTGTGATAATGAGTTATTCATATCATGTAGACATGTTTCGCACTCATTTCCAAAGTTTCATGCATTGTCATGCAAGTGTTGTCATTGTCGTCGCAAAGTGTATCTTTAGTGTCACACTTGGAATGGGCTTTTACAGTGTCGTTGCATTGAGGAAAGAATATTGTTCATGTGTTCTAAGTGTTTCATGTTGTTTCATCAAGTGAAATAAGTGTTTTATCATGTTCAAGCCTTTCTTTTATTCAACTTCCTCTCACTGATCCAACACTTAGTCAAAATTGGAAAAACTCTCGACTGGGCCACTCAACCTCATCTAGCCCTCCTGAACCGTGCACTGTGTAGTCTCAATCCTCAAGCAACAAATTTGTCTCTTGGAACTATGCAATGCACAACCTTTGCCTCCTAGAACTAAGCATTTCACAACCTCAGTGCTCAAGCCCCGCCCTTGAGTCTTCGAACTGCACAATCTTTCTCTCCAGCCAAGCCAGTACTGTGCATTACACAATATCAATCCTCAAGCCTCAGCATTGAGCTCCTAAAATATGAAACTATGAAATCACCTGGACTCCTGTCCTTCTAGTACTGCACATTTCACAATTTCAACACTTAATCCCGGGCCTTGGCTTCCAAAACTACGTAATTCCCTCTAGACAGGCTTGAACTATGCATTGTGCAGTATTAGACCTCAAGCCCATCGAGTGAGCTCCTGAGCTATGAAATTGTGCAGTCACTGGCCTCCTCTACCATCCAGAGCTATGCAGTTGGATGAAACAATGCAAAATCCCTTAGCCTGGCTCACTGACTCCCAAAATTGCGCAATATTCTTGCCTAGTCTAGCTTGAACTGTGCATTGCGTAGGTTCAAGGCTCAAGCTTCACCCTTGATTTCCCGAGCTACACAAATGTGAAAACACTGAGCCTCTTTCTCATCCTGTCAACCGGTTCCGAATAAGTTAGTGGATCATCATGCAACATCTGAGACTATGGGTTTATCAGACTGATGTCGTATTGCCATGGGTAGATTGCAGATGAAGGTACTCTATCATGCTATGGCAAGATGATTGAGAAGGAGATGGAGAAGGAGGCCATGCAAGATGAAATTTTATTAGTTGCAAAGACAAGATGGTCAATCAAGAGAAAGCAAAGGGACATCAAATTGAGACAATAGTTGGAGATCAAGTTCCACTGAGGACTCCTCATCTCTAATCCATTTGGAGGACAAACAAGAACATCATGACCCATATTTTAGAAGACATAAAGCAAGCAACAACAAAGAATGGGTTGACATTTCCATGTCATCATGTAGTCCATGTCAGCAGTGTCATGTGATGTCTTGTCATGAGTCGTCACATGCCACATCATTATAGTGGATTTTGCAATTATCTATTCAAAATGTATTATAAAGTGGAAGTCCAAAAGGCACATACAAAATATGAAGAGTCACTAAAAGTCAAAAAGTCATATGAAGTCAAACAATCATGAGGGTATTCAAAGAGTCATAAGGAGGTGAAGCATCACCCCATTGGTTATATATACACCCTCCTTATATGAGCAAAGGGATTTTCACCTTGGCTCCTCCTACAAGGCGTTAGAGAGACAAGCTAGTTCTTTTTGGGAGAAAGGAGTCGGTCCAAGGCTCCACTATTGGGGCTAGTAATGTTCGTTGTATACATGTGTCTTATGAATTTTACTTAATATTAGAAGCCTCATGGCCAACACGTTCTTCCTGCATGGATTATGAATATTTGTAAGACTATTTTGTGGATGTTTGTAATTCATATTTACTTTCATCTATGCTAAAGTAGTTGAACTATTTCAATTATTTTAGTACTTATCATATTAAGAATGTGCTGTAATGGTTGCTATAACTGTCACATCCTTGTGGACTATTCCGCTAGATGTTACACATGTATTTATTTTTTATAAGGGTTGCAATGACCATTGCATATTTGTGGAATATTCCACTGGATGTTAGAAAAATATTTTATGTGTGTGTGTCTCTACTAGGGTGGTACTATTACCTCTCTCCTAGAGGCTCACTTTCCTTTCCCTCCACATTAGAAGAATCTCAACACACATACAACCGAACACTCACCATGCATACTCAGTTGTTGATCCATGTGGATATTGGTGGCCACCCACCAATTCCACTTGGACCCCCACCATTGTTTCTTTCAGTTTTTTAGTTTCCTTAATTGTAGCATAGTTTACTATTTTTAGTAGTTTTCGGGTCCTAAACTTCCGGAGCCATTTTGAGGCCCTAAACGACGGTTTTTTGGCAATCCACTGCCAATGATCTTTTGATAAAATTGTATTTTCTGTCATAGTCCTTGGAGATATCTTTCTAATGGGGTATCATGCACGTCAAACGAAGATAATATGACCAAGTTGTGACCCTGGGAAGTTGGCTGTCCAACTAACCCCAACGAGGCCCATAAACTCTTGGTGTTACATCTCCTCGGGTTAGGGTTTTGGTTTTTTAGGGTTTGCTCTTATTATTCACTAATAAAAAGGCCCTTGAGCCTCATTCTAACATAGTTCAAAGACATGTAGCCGCCACATCTCTTCTCAGAGATAAGATACCATTGCCCGAGCTAGTCTTATTTCCATTCTATTTGTAAGAATATTTCAATATTTGATTTTAATGAAATGAAATGTTATTTCTACTGCATCTTTGCATTTTTGGTTATATTTGTAAGTTGTTGCATTCCTGTTTAAATCCAAACCAGTGGTATCAGAGCGGCCTGCTCTTTCTCTATTTTTCTTTACATGTCCCCAACGAGGTCGAGATATAAGGAGTTAGGGTTCGAACTAGTCGAACCTTTGCAAGACTAGCCTCGCAAATCCCGACGACCTCCCATGATGGATGAAAAGAAAGATGAGGGGGCAAGAGATCCTATCAAAATGTTGCTCGAAGAAGCCCTCGAGCGACAAATGAACGCGATGATGGACAACTTTTCCCAAATCCTTCAACGACTACCCAAGGGCGACGCATCTACTTCCGAAAGCTACTTTGGAAGCGCCACACCCTTTAAGGTACAAGTTAACTTTGACATTCCCATATTTGAGGGTTAGATAGATGCATACGATGTAGATAAATGGTTAAATATGCTAGAAGGATATTTTTCCATTCATGATTTTTCCAGTCGGGAAAATATCACTTTTGCACTTCTCAAAGTAGCCCCCCACGTCAAGGACTAGTGGGAAACCTACTGTGAGTAAAAGGATGAAAGTGCAAACTCACTGTTTTCAACTGCACCCACTTCGAACTTGTTCCAGGATGCCATTAAGGAGTAGTACTACCCTGTTGGGAAGGGATCAAGATGTGCCAGAGTTCACCAATGTTTTTCATACCCTTCGCATGAAGTTGGGTATCAAGGATTCTGAGAAGCATTTGGTTCCCAAGTGTCGTGGCTGCCAGCACAGGTACATCCAAGATGAGATGGAATTCCTAGACATCTCCTCGCTCGGCACGACATATCGATATGCTGTCAAGATCGAGCAAAAGTTTAAACAGAATAAGCGAGACTTTGGATTTGCGAATTCGAAGCATGGGAAAGGTGCCCCCAAACCGCAGAACAAAGGACAAAGCCAAGGCAGGGCGGCCCAGGACAACCTGCCAAAGCCACAAGCAAAGAAAAACTCTGCGAAGCCAAGGAAGGACATGGGAAAGTGGTGGGAGTTCCATAAGAGCTCCACTCACAACACAAGTGAGTGTCGGGCCAAGTAGTCACTAGTGGCCGAGCTAAAGGCTTCAAAATCAGATGCATGTTCCGACTCTTAGTCAGATTATGAAAAGGGGAATGAAGAAGGGAAGAAAATTATCGATGCAAAGCCCAACGCCACCGTTGCCACTGCGAAGATCCAGAAGGAGGAACCAAAAGATCTAGAGGAGGAGGAGCGCCTCTTCCACTCCCAGATGTGGGTAAAGGGTTCCACGCTACAGTTCATTGTCTATAGCGGGAGCCAAAAGAACTTCATTTTGGCAAAGGTCATGAAGCGACTGTGCTTACTAACCACAACACATCCACAACCATACACAATCGGGTGGCTTCACTAAGGACGAGATCTTCACGTGAGCCAGCAATGTCACCTTCCATACAACATCAAGCCCTTCATGGATGAGGTATTATGTGATGTTGCTCCCCTTGATGTTTGTGATGTATTATTAGGCCAACCATACTTATGAAAGTGACATGTTGTGTATGAGTCAGGGCCTCGTGCTGTTATTGTTACTTTTGGAAATAAGTTGTACAAGATGCCAGAGTTAGCACAACCTACTGCCATCTCTTTGGTTACTGCAAAACAATGCAGTAAGCTCATTTCCAAAACTGAGAAATTTGTTTTCTTGATGATACACCCTCAGGGAAAGAAGAAGATGGTGGCCATGACCTCTAGACAGGGCCCCTCCGCACGACAACAATAGATGGACAAGGTCGTGGAGGAGTACGAGGACATCTTCACCTCCCCTACAGGGGTACCTCTACATTGTTAGGTCAAGCATTCTATCGATTTGACCCCAGGTGCGCCACTACCCAATGGACCAATGTATTGGTGCTCTGTTCTGGAGAACAACGAAATCAAGAGGCAGATTCAGGAGCTGCTGTAGAAAGGTCACATCCGTCCGAGTTCATTGCCCCTTGGGAGCCCGATCGTGTTGTTACAGAAGAAGGATGGGACTTGGAGACTTTGTATTGACTATCAGGCGCTGAACAAGATCACTGTTTGGAACAGGTACTCGATCCCATAGATTGATGACCTTCTGGACCAACTGAAGGGGGCAAAATATTTTATCAAGATCAACTCGAAATCAAGATATCACCAGGTACCAATCGAACCCTCCGATGTGTGGAAGATTGCCTTCAAAGCCAAGGAGGGCCTTTTCAAATGGTTGGTTATGCCTTTCGGGTTGACGAATGCTCTTGTAACCTCCATGAGGCTAATGGATGACATCTTATGGCCATTCACCAACTCATTTGTAGTGGTTTACTTGGATGACATCCTGATCTTCAGCCAAAGTTGGGAAGAGCACCTCCACCACATCCGCTAGGTTCTCCAAACACTACGACAACACAAGCTACCTGTGAATTTGGAGAAATGCACTTTTGGCATGATCCAGGTTCAGTATCTGGGTTACATTATTGATGAACGGGGGGTTCATGTGGATCCAGACAAGATCCAAGTCATTCAAGATTGGCCAACTCTAACCACTCTGATAGAGCTCCACAACTTTTTGGGTCTTGCCAATTTGTACCACAGGTTTGTGTTGGGATTCTCTCATATCACTTGGCCCTTGAGTCAAGTCATCAAGGGAGGAGCGAATGAAAAATTATTTTGGTCTAAATCTCAATAGAAGGAATTCATAGAGTTGAAACATCATCTCTGCTCTGCACCAGTGCTCACATTACCAGACTTGCAACATCGATTTGAGATTGAGATAGATGCCTCTGGCTATGCTATTGGGGTAGTCCTTACTCAATAGGGGAATCCAGTGGCATATCACAGTGAGACAATTTCAAACACAGTCCGGAAGTATCCCACTTATGAAAAAGATATGTATTCCATTGTGTAGGCCTGCCGACAATGGAAGCATTACATTTTGGGGAAGGAAACGGTCATCCACATAGACCACCGGCCCCTGCAGTTCATACAGACGCAAGGGAAGTTGCAGAATGATCGCCATTAGAAGTGGTCCACATACCTGCAACAGTTGCATTTGAATATCAAGTATAAGAAGGGAAACACCAATAATGTTGCAAATTTCCTTAGCTGACCACCGATCATGGTGTTAACCACCGTGCTCAACTCTTGTGGGCACGAGACTTTTGATTGGCCACTTCTCTACAAAAGCGAACCAAAATTCGGCCACACATACCATATGCTCTTGGAGAGTCAACAAGTTCCATATTTTCACCTCCAGGATGCCCTATTATGCCACCGGGGACACCTTTGTGTTCCTTCAAGTGAGCGTGCCAAGATGATTTGGGAAGCACACTATAGTCAGGCTGCTAGGCATTTTAGGGTCGACAAAATAGTGGCAGTACCGCAGACATATTTCTATTGGCCGAATCTTCGACAGGATGTTGGGAAGTACATCAGATCCTGCACTTCTTACGCCATTGCCAAATCGACCATCAAGAAGGAAGGCCTCTATACTCTGCTGCCTACCCTTAGTCGACCTTGGGAATCCATCTCCATGGCTTGCATGTCGGCCCTTCCTTCTACTAAGCATGGCAATGACTGTGTTTTTGTGGTAGTCAAGAGATTCTTAAAGATGGCCATTATGGCTGCCTGCAAGAAGAATATCACAATAGAAGCCACTACTAAACTCTTCTTTGAACGAGTGTAGGTACACTTTGTGATCCCACAGTTTGTCATCTCAGATCGGGACAATAGGTTCCTTAGTACATTTTGGTCCAATCTTTGGTCAATGCTGGACACCAAGCTCACTAAGTCCACAACTTTCCATCCCTAAACTGATGGCCAGATAGAGCTCGTCAACAAGATGATTGTACACATTATGCGCATGTACAACTCAAATCATCCACACACATGGGATGAGAGCCTCCCCTATGTCCAACACATCTATAACCAGACTCTCCACAACTCGACTCACCACAACCCTTTTCAGGGGGGCTTGGGATTTTAGCCAGTATGTCCCATTGATGTGGCCATGCCATTTGCAGCTACTCAGGTAGATTTGACTCATGTCCAGTCTGAAATTGATAAGGCAAACAAGTTCATTTAGCACATATAACATATTCGCCACCAAGTCCACGACATTCTGGAGAAATAAAATGCTAAGTACAAGCAACGACATGATCAACATTGGGTGCCACACAAGTTTCAGGTGGGTGAAAAAGTCTTGTTGCATTTGCAAAAGGAACGCCTTAACGGAGCCTATGGGAAACTCAGACCACTCCGATATGGTCCTTACACCATTACTAAGACTATGGGAGACAATGCATTTGAGCTCAACATTCCCCCATTCCTTGGCCTACACCCAGTGTTCAATGTGGACCGCCTTCGACCATACTTCCCACCATTGTTAGACACATTAGACCTTGCAGAACAACTCACACCTACAGAGTTAAATCCAGATTGCATGGAACAAGCCACAATTGATCGGATCATGGACACGCAGATCAAGCACACTCGCCAGCAGAAGATCCAACTATATCAAGTTGTCAAAGTAGGCCAACTCCTTCACTAGGGCAAGTGGCTCACCAGGGCCCAAGTTCAACAGAAGTTTCCTCATCTCATGGAGGAACTCAATGCAATGGGGACCATTGGTTCCTAAGGGGGGAGGAATGATCTAGGTAGATATTGGTGGCCACCATCCAATTCCACTTGGACCCCCACCATTGTTTCTTTTAGTTTTCCAGTTTCCTTAATTGTAGCACAATTTACTATTTTTAGCAGTTTTTTTCGAGTCCTAAACTTCCGGATCCATTTTGAAGCCCTAAACGATGTCTTCTTGGAAATCTACCGCCAATTATTTTATAATAAAATCGTATTTTTCTGTCGTATTCCTTAGAGAGATATTTCTAACAGGGTATCATGCACGTCAAATAGAGATGATATGACCAAGTCACGACCTTGGGAAGTTGGCTGTCCAACTAACCCCAACGGGGCCCATAAACTCTTGGCATTACATATCCTCGGGTTAGGGTTTTGGTTGTTTAGGGTTTGATCTTATTGGTCAATAATAAAAAGGCCCTTGAGCCTCATTGTAACACATTTCAGAGGTATGTAGCCGCCACAACTCTTCTTAGAGATAAGCTACCATCGCCTGAGATAGTCTTATTTCCATTATATTTGTAAGCATATTTTAGTATTTGATTTTAATGAAATGAAGTGTTATTTCTACTGCATCTTTGTATTTATGGTTATATCTGTAATTTTTTGCGTTCCTGTTTAAATCTGGATCACTTGTTGATCCAAGATAACTTGTGCATAACTCTCTTCTGCTGAACTTTGTATCCAAGGAAAATCTATAAAAATACATGGCAGCTAGGCTGATATCCCAAATGGGGCTCCTTTTCCAAATGGTGTGAGGTCTAATTGGGACTTCACGTTTGGGAGACCCCCTTGGTTGACGGATTTCCAGCACCGTCAACAAAAATTACAGAAAGAGAGGAAGACTCAAAAGAGGAGTCTCTACATCCAAAGAAGCTAGCTCCTCTGAAAGTGAATTTAGCCAATTCTCGAATGAGGACAAAAATGATGAAAGCGCAAAAGAATTCAAGCTGATGGCTTTACAAAATCTGAAAGTTGAAGTAATTAATTTTAATTAAGATGAGGCAAAAAGTTGATCTAGAAGGAGAGTTGGTAGGTGCATTTGAAGAAATAGAAAGGCTAAGAAAGAAAAACAAATCTCAAAAGGAGTCATTGATCAAGGAAAAGGTTGAAGTTGTTGAACCATTGGTCTTGCAAATTGAATAAGGTAAGAAGATTCAAGAATCCCTAAATCAGCTATTGAATGAGAAAAACCAAGCTTGTGAAAGGCTAGATTGTGAAATTGTTTTGTTGAAGAAAGAATTAGAAAAGGAAAAAACCCAGTTGAGCCTTAATCATAAATTTAGAATAGGGATTGATAATTTAAATGATCTTTTGGAAGCACACAAAATTTCCAAAGATAGAAGTGTTCTAGGGTTTGTAGCTGAATCTAGCTAGCAACGTAATCAAAAGGTAAAAAATCCATCACCTTTGTACCGGTAACAAAAGAGGGGACTACACAACAACAAAAAGAAAATATGTAGTCTAAAAACCAACCAAAAAAGTATTAGCAACAACAAAAGAACAACGCTGACCATGCAAATCAAAGAATTCACTCAGAAATCAGTCCAACCAACAAAAGGAAGACAATTTTCCAAGTACGCTAATATTTTTCTAGGTTATTGTTTCACGTGCACTAGTTATGGCCACAAAGCAAGAAATTGCAGAGTGAATTTATCCTACAACAACTTAGAACAAGACGACGAAATCAACAGATTAGACAGAGGAAAAACAAACCTTGGTACACCAATTCTTTTGCTCCTTTGAATAATCATATTCAATGTTTTAAATGTCAAAATTTTGGACATAAAGTCAAAAAATGTTTGGATCTCAAGAAATTCGATCCCTCTTGATACTTGGTAGATCCAAAAATAAGATGAATCTTTATACACATCGATGATCAATATAATTAAATATTTCATAACACTTATACAAATGTAACATAAATTGAAAAATTAGGTTTTTTTTAAAGATATATATATATGTTTTTACAAAGATGATTTGTTTATGTGCTTGTATGGAGGTCTAATTACAATACCAAATCATAGTAAATAACTTAAACATTGCATAAAGAGTTAAGAGACGTATACTAATCCAATGTCACTGCTGCCAAGTTCCCAGATTCTAAAGCAGATGTGGCTTATGCTTCTTAATTTACTCGAAGATATAGGTTAATATTGAATCTAATATGGTTGAAAGTCTATCAACAGCACAAAAGTTACAATTGTTTTAACGTTAATTCTTCTTTACCATACATGGAATCATTTCTAGCTTAATTATTCTTTGACCATTATGGAGCCTGCCCTTGAAGTCACAGTTTTACTGTTCGTGGATTCGTTTTACATTTATTTCCAGAATTATTTTTATTTGATTTGGTTTAATTCGCTGTAAACCACTTATGCCTGCATAATTATGTATAAGTGGATGCTTTAATTAAAAAAAGAAGTTAAAGTTAAACTGAAAGATACTTGCGCCCAGAAATATTAGTAGGAAGTTTGTACAAATTTAATTGCTTACTATCATCATTTATTGTAGGGGTCACACAAAATCCATGTAAATTAATGAGGTTGACCTCATAGTAAGTATTAATCATAGAATATTTTATATATAGAGTCCGTTAAGATATTAGAGTAAAATAAAAAAACTTAATGTGATTGGATTTTTAATTTTATTATAACATTGCAAAAAACATTCATCTAAATATAAACTATCTATCTCCTCCCCATTTTATTAGTACTTTGCGGCATTTGCTAATTCCGAGTGGCCAGTGATGCAAGTCTAGTTTTGTTGCAGATACAAATTCCAATATGTTGGTTGGCTCAAGCATAACTTCCTTCATTGAATTGGGATAGAAGAATAAGTCCATCCATGTGATTAGAAAAAACATCTTCTCTAGATCTATTAAAACAATTTTAACAACCTTCTGAAGAGCTTTTTCCGGATCTATTAAAACAATGTTGACAACTTTCTCAAGAGATTTCATATGTCCCTACATCTTACTCAGTATAAACCTGTTTTGTTTCGATTGCATAGATTTAAAATATAACTTTAACATATTAGTATAAATTTAATATTTTGAGCTAACATTTAAAAGTGTTTAATGACTTTCTTACATTACATCTACATATCTCCTTAATACTAGGTTGTAGAGCGTCTCTTGGCGAAAAAATGCATTTCTTTTGTACCAGTAGCAAAGAGGGGACTGCACAACAACAAAAAGAAAATACGCAGTCTAAAAATCAATCAAAAAATTATTAGCAACAACAAAAGAACAACACTAGATAATAAAACCAAAGAAATTAGAAATCAATCCAACCAACAAAAAGAAAACAATTTTCCAAGTATGGCGATATTTTTCTAGGTTACTGTTTCACTTGCATGAATTATGGCCACAAAGCAACAAATTCCAGAGTGAATTTATCATACATCAACTTAGAACAAGGAGAAGAAATCAACAGATTACACATGGGAAAAACAAACCCAACTACACCAATTCTTTTTCTCCTTTGAACAACAATATTCAATATTTTAAATGTCAAAAGTTTGGGCATAGAGCAACTTATTGTAGACTTAAGGAAAAGAGCCCTGAACCAATTATTGAGCAGATTAGTCAAAAGACCAAGGAGTGGAGATAAAAGGAGAAAATAGACCAATGTGATATTGTTTTGTATGCTTAGAATGAAGGCAATCACTGGAATGTGGATAATAGCTATTCCATGTGTTATCACCCCAAGAAACTCTCCTAGGTTGTATACCAGAGATGCTCGGGAACATTACAAACTCAACAAAAATGTTGGAAATTGGATGAATGGAAGGAATGATGCATATTCAAGCCAGATAACCACTTCTACTATGCTTGACCCCAGACATGGGTGAACACCCCCAGACTACAAGGCTTTAGACCACCAACTACTCACAGTTTAAGAAATAGGTGAACATGGAGAATACTGACTACACCAGCAGATGCACAAGACCTTGTGATGGCTGACTGCAACCAGTCAAAGGTCTGCAAATCTATTTCTTAATACATAGACAGGATGATAGCTCTCTGGCATTAAGAAAAGAGAAACCTGCATAACACATTCAATGATACATACTAGATTCTAACACAGATGTGGGATGACAACCCCTCTAATGCTAAATATCAAGAGCACATGAATAAATGCATAACAGGCACAACCTAGAACAAAGAAGAAGTGGAAAGTGAGCAATTAACAGCAAAAGAAGCTTGTATTAGCTGAAAATGAAGACCAGACGCTGCAAGTATCACAGTAGTTACAGTCTCCAGAAGTTGAACCTTACATCAAAACCAAAACAATCAACCATCATCCCAGACTACATCTGTCTTCTGGGTATATATAGAGTTTGTTTACAAAATGATCTACTATCCTATGCGTGGAGGGGTCATAATGGACCACCAACCACATTAACTATCCGATAAAAATATCTGCTACAATCTGCTGCTTGAATGAATACATTTGACATTTCCTGGTACTTGGCTGTCCTTCCTGAGTAGGTAGAATGTTATATGGAAGAATGATCCATAACTGATAAATGCTGTGAACTGCTCGAGGAGTGTCCTTTTGTTCTTCGGCCATTCTGCTTCTTTAATGTGGTTGTTGGAGAATAACTGTGCCGGGTACAGGTAGCTGGCCACCTTTGTCCTTCGGGAGTGCAGAATGGTTATGGACGTGAATAGTCAGGAAGGATGTAGAAGGGAAATTGGTCATTGGATGAAACAGATGAACGGTGGAGATCAGCTTACAGTGAGTATCAGGAGGACAGGCGGATGAAGAAACGTGGGTCGTCGGATCAGGGTGCAGCGAATCCAACGGTCATCGCACGAGAAAGGTGTGCGTGCGTTAACAGGTGGAGGACGTACATGTGGGCGGTAAGCGATTTCCCCGCACTGCTTATGGGAGGCAGGTGGTATTTGCATGCGGGGGTGCGATGCAATACAATTGTGACGCGTGGCTGGTGGGTCTGGTGGGAAACCGCTTTCCCCACGTATGTGCGGTTTATAGGAGCAGGAGTAGCGTATATCGTTGGATTGAGGAGGAGGTGCAATCAAACAGTGGAAGAAGAATGAAGGTTAACGAGAGTGATGTGACCGGGAAAGGTGCGGGTTACGGTGCTTGGTCACGTTATCAGAGTTTTATAACCTTTAAACCAAGCTCCCGGGGGCTAACAGAACACGGCTTTTACACTAAATGCAAGTGTAAAACAGGGTAGTAGGGTTTTATGGAGAAAAGGGAAATAAAGGAGGAGGGAAAAACTGCTGAGAGCCCTTTGCGGCCAAAACCAACACTACCCAACCTATTTTTAATCCATCAAATGTCGCAACATGTAGCAGAGCTAACACTGGCTCCTTCTGGGGATGAGATCCTCCCTGTGAGGTCTCAAGAACCTGCAGATCAATGCTTTCCTTAACAAAACCAATTAGCAAAATTCCTAGTGTTCCATTGGGCATGGAGTCTACTTTGCTTACACCTAAACTGATAAAAGTAACCTATTTACAATCTTAAGGCCAAAGACCTTAAAAAACATAAATTTTCAAAAACTGCCCATTCACTTGGCCATCAAAAACTTCTTTTCCTTCCATGCTTTGCAATATGAAGTTATTGTTCCCTTGGATTTGAGAAATGATGAAAGGCCTTGTCCACAAAGCATCAAATTTCCCATGATTTCCTTTCTTTTCCTTTAATGCATCCCACTTCAGGACCAAGTCTCCAACCTGAAAATTATTTGATTTTGTCTTCTTGTCAAAAGCTTCCTTGATATTTTTCTAATGTGCTGCATCCTTTTCAACCAACTGTTCTCTGATTTGATTTACCTCTGCTAAATCTGTGATTCTATTTGCCATGTCTTCTTCCTCATTCTGCTCTGATTGAAGGAACTTTGCCACAGGGAGAGTAAGCTGAATTGGAAATACTGCCTCTATGCCATACACCAACTTGAATGGAGAATTCCTTGTAGATCTCTTGATGGTCACTCTGTAAGCCCAAAGTGCATATTTAATCTTGGAATCCAAATTCTTTTTGTTATCATCCAATAGCTTGTTAATTATCCTTATTAAACTCCTGTTGAAAGATTCTGCTAGACCATTAACTTGAGGATAATATGAGGTGGAATGAACCAGTTTAATGCCCATTGAATTGCACATGTCCACCAATTCTTTTGCCTTGAAGGCTGCTGCATCATCTGTGACTAATTTGTGTGGACATCCAAATCTGGTAAAGATATGCTCTGTCAAAAACTTCATGACCACCTTATGATCAACCCACTTAGTGAAGTAATTAGTGGCTACTAATATCCATCTGTGCTGGCCACTCGAATGTGGATTGATTTCTCCAATGAAATCCAAGCCCCACTCCTAAAAAGGTCCTTTTGCATGTATCGGTTTTAAGGGCAGGGACTTCAGCTGCTGTTTCCCTTCAAATCTTTGGCACCTGTCACAAGATTTAACAAATGAAAATACATCATAAAATAAAGTGGGCCAGTAGTACCGAGCCCTGAGGATTTTGTGGGCTGTAGTCTTCCAATAGTGGTGTCCTCCACACATGCTAGAATGAAATTGCTGCGTGACCTCCATTGCTTGTTCTTTGTCCAAACACCTTAAAAGCATCCCAGTGGGGTCCCTCCAGTGGAGCAAATTTTCATTAACGCAATACTTTGCTGCCTTGAGCTTTATAGTTCTAGCTTGACTTTGAGTACAGCTTGGAGGGATTTCTAGCTTCAGCAAGAATTTGATTATTGCAGAGTACCAATCACAAGAAGCTAGATTTTCTGCCACTGACTGCTTTCTCTCTGGTTCAGCTACTTCCTCTTCTTTTGTTTGACCATTTTCTGAATTCGAGCACATGAGATTAATATCCAATGTTCTGCAATTTTCTTCGGCTAACAACTTGGCAAGGCCCTGACGTCTGACAAGTTTGGTGGGCTTCGATTCTATATTAAATTCAATTAGTTTTGCAATCTACCTAGCCCTTCTTCCATCAGCATCAAGTTGCGTTAAGACATCTTTTATTGCAGCAGAGGGTACATATGCAATTATCTTGGAATGCAGAATATAGACTTTGAAAGCTTTCAAAGATTTGATAATAGCATATGCCTGTTTCTCAATGATATCATACCTCAGCTCAGCATCCCTTAATGTTTTGCTGAAAAATGCGACTGGATGCTCTGAGCCTTCTTCGTCTGCTTGCAATAAAATAGCTGCAAGGGTGTCATTAGAGGCAAAAGAAAATATATGGAACTCCTTATTGTAATCTGGACTAATTAACGTGAGATCCTCCATAATAGCCTGCTTAATCGAATCAAATGATTTTCTTGCTACCTCAGTCCATTTTATCTCTGACCCCCTCTTCAACATGGAGGTAATATGTTTCACATGTTCAGAAAAATTCAGTATAAACCTCCTCACAAAATTAATTTTTCCTAGAAAGGACTGAATATCCTTCTTTGATCTTGGGACAGACAAAGTTTGTATGGACTTTACTCTTTCTGGGTCAATTTGGACACCTGCAGCAGAAACAACATGTCCCAACAACTTGCCTTCTTCTAAAGCAAATTGTGATTTTTTACGATTGACTGAGATCCCAAACCTCCTGCACTTCAAAAACACTTTCTTCAAATGCTGTAAATGGTCATGATGGTTGTTGGAGTACACTGTTATATCATCAAGGTAGATCAGGACAAATTTATCCTTCTCTCCCACAAATGCTATATCCATAGCCCTCTGAAAGGTGGCTCCATCATTCATCAATCTAAAAGGCATTTTGGAATACATGAAAGTGCCCCAAGGAGTGGTAAATGCAGTCTTCTCTTGGTCATCTGGATGTACAACAATCTGATTAAAGCCTGAAAATCCATCTATGAAAGACATCACTTTGGCTCCTGAGACCTTCTGCAACAAGTGCTCCACCTTCGGTAAAGGATAGTTGTCTTTCTTGGAGCATTTTTTTAAGTTTATGAAATCAACACAGAGTCTGATTTCTTCACTTTTCTTCCTCACCACCACCAAGTTGGCTACCCATTTAGAATATCTCAGGGGAACAATAATTTTGGCAGCTAGCAATTTTTTGATTTCCTTTTCTATGAGAGGAAGGAGCATAGGATTTATTGGTCTCAGCTTCTGCTTGAAAGGAACAGTATCTTTCTTTAAAGGGATTTTATGCTGGATGATATTCCTATCATAAGTTTTCAGATCACTATACTTCCAGGCAAACACATCAGCAAATTGCTTCATTAATTTGCAATATTTAGAACTTTGGTCAGCAAATAGGTGTGGGGACAGATTTAGGTATCTAGGCTGACCTGGACTTCCTATATCATGCTTACAGAATGCAGATTGGTCTTCTTTTTGCGCAGCCTTGTAAGGCACATCATTCTGGTCAAACAATCTTTCTAGAGGAATTAGACCCTTGGGAATATGATTGCTGGGGAGTTGGACAATGCTATCTTTTCCAATTTTATTTCTAAGCTGGGATTTGGGATTTTCTTGCAAGGCTTCATTTTCTTGGTCAATTTGCATATTAGAAAATTCATCAATGACTTGCAAGAATCTATTCAGCTCATCATCATCATTAAAAACCTTCCAATGTTGGACATTATCAGGCAAGGACGGTCTGTACTTCACTTGGACTTCATAAACCAGTCTGGGAGGCATGGGAAGGATAAATAGACTAGTAGACACAACAAGGGAATCAACAAGCTGATTTTGGGCTCTAGGAATATATGAAATACAGAAATAATCAAAATAATATCTAATTCTCCATACCTCATCTCTGTACGCTTTCAGCCTTGGGTGCTTTGCCTAAAATGTTTTATTAACTTACTGAATGATTAGGTCAGCATCTCCAAACACCTTTATGTTCTTGATTCCTCTGTCTTTAGCTACATTAAGGCCCAATAACAGAGCCTCATACTCTGCTATATTGTTTGTGACTTGGAAGGCCAACTTAAAAGACAACTGCGTGCTTTCTTGTTTTGGAGATATCAACACCACCCTTGCTCCTGCAGTGTCCCTGGAACATGCTCCATCAAAGAACATCTCCCAAACCTGACTTCCCTGCTCTTCCTTGGCCTGAACTGTTGGTTTCTTGAGCTGCAACGAGGCCTTTTGAGATTCTACTATTTGGAGAATACATGCTCCAAAATTAGTGTCCACAACATAAATGGGATGATTGGAAGGATTCTTCTCATCACTGATGATATATGCCAACTGTGCTTCTCTGTATAATCTCCTGCTTTCTCCTCCAAAAAATGGGACAGTGGCATAAGATAAATCATTCTGTAATGTCCCACCTAGTCTCTTAATCCATCCCCTAGAAAATAGCATGCCAAACTTAGGAGGGACATCTGCTACCACATTGTCCATCATCATACTTTTCATGGGCAGCTGGGTTAGGGTAAAGGCTAGGTCTTTGATTAGTCCTAGGCATATCACTTTCCTTGAATCAAAAGAAAATAAATCATGGTATGGTCTAGTGATATCAAGGCCCAACTCTTCCATGACAGCCTTAGGCATCAGATTGTGGCTAGCCCCTGTGTCTAGCAGGAAATTGTGGAGGATTTTATTGTGAATGGTCAAGGAGACATAAAAAGATGGAGAATTATCATCAACATGTTTAGTCATTGGGCTAAGCACAACTGCAGGCCTATCATCTTGCAAATTGACAGAGTCGGTGGATGTTTGTGTGGCTTTCAGCTCAAGAGCCTGAAGGATAGGCTTTATAAACACTTCACTCTTTACAAGTTCTAACATAGGCACAAATATTTTTAATTTCCGAACTTCTGCTTCAACGTTGAAAGGGGAAGGTAACTTGTCAGGACCTCTTACCTCTTGAACTGGTGCTTTGAGGATGATTGGGTCAGTTGTTGCTCTTTTTTGTCTGGTATTCTGTGACTCTGTTTGGACAATAGTTCTTTGGGCAGGATTCTCCTTGACATTATTTGCATTTGACCTCAGATTATACCTTCGCTACTCTCCCGTCTGCAGAACAACTTCTCTGTCCCACTTTTGATAGTCTTGTTCTTGCAGTAAAGCTTCTTCATATTCAGTCAATGTCAAGAAGGTAGCACTACCTTTATCTTCCATGTAGTGAATTTCATCCTCATCTTCAACTTGTTCCTCCTCCATGACTACATTTTGAAAAGGAGCTCTAGATTTGTGTTCTTCATTTGGTTCTTTTTCTCTCTGAATTGTTTGCAACTGCTCATTTGCTCTTCTGTATGGATTTGAGTTTCTTGGAGCAAATGTGTTCTGCTGCCTTGTTTTTCCGGAGTTCTGCTCAATCTTGAGCTTAGATATCTCAGCAGCCAATGACTCTATTATTCTATTCATTTTATCTAATTTAGGTTCTGCAAATGAGGCAGAGGAAGAATAAGCCTCACCTCTCTGCCTTCTTCTGTCAGCATGACTTTTAAGCTTTTCTGAAGCCATAATATTAGATTCTACCTCTAGGGCTGCATCTTGCATATCATCCAGAGTGGCACATCTTCTTTCTCTCAACAATAAGTAGAAATTTGAGTCAAAAGCATTGGCATAAGTGAGTTTGGCTGAAGTGGGGGTTGGCTTTACTTCAGCTGGTATCTTACTATACATATGATTGAATCTTTTATTAAAATCAGGCAATGATTCCCCATTTTCTCTTTTCAAGTTATCAAACTCAATATGGTAATACAACAAGTCCTTCTTGTCTCCCTAGTGCTTCAAAAACGCATCATCTAAGGCTTCAATATTAGCAATAGATCTAGGGGCCAATTCTCTGAACCACTTTCTAGCCTCTCCATCAAGGCTCTGGACAAAACCTCTCATCCACACATCATTTTCACTAATATCTAAGTTATCAACATAAGTATAAAAATCCTGAAGGTGTTCTTCAACTATTACCCCATCTGTACCAATGAACTTAGGCATGTATTTTTGGTACTCTCCTATGGGCATGGCATTCAAAGGAACCGACAAAACCAGGGGTCCATACCTAGAAACAACAATCCTTTCCATTCTCGTAGGTGCTTGCTGGCCTGCCATGGGTGGGGTATGTGGAATGCTACTGGTAGATTGAATAGTGGGAAACAATGAAATGGATGGTAGAGACAAAGGAATATGATGGACTTTATGGGAAGTTTTTTTTGGACTGAGATCCAAAGGGGAACTGAATACACAAGGAGCTGTTTGAATCTCTGTAGGTGATTCTTCACTAGCAATACAAGGTTCTGATTCTTCAAACTGTCTATTTTCAACTATAACCTCCTCTTGCAGAGATATATAAGATTTCTTAGGCTTACCTAATAATGATGCTCCCTTATGTGAATTTTTCTTCTGCTTAACAATTTTTTCAGGATCAGGCATTGGTTCAGCTGGTGATTTCTGAGGATTTCTTCGAGTATGTCTCACCAACTGAGTCAGGACTGGAACGTGGAGTCGCCAAAGGTTGGTCTTCCTCCAGTGGAGTTTCCAGATAGATGATTACAACCAAAAATGTGCCCAGACTTTGTCTATCATCAAAATCTAGAATAGTATCGTCTCCCAGGGAAGTTGAGCTTCAATCTCCTTTCCTCGGAAACGGTTCCAATTAATGTTATCACCCCAAGAAACTCTCCTAGGTTGTATATCAGAGATTCTCGGGAACATTACAAAATCATAAAAAATGTTGGAAATTGGATGAATGGAAGGAATGATGCATATTCAAGCCAGATAACCACTCTACTATGCTTGACCCTAGACGTGGGTGAACACCCCCAGACTACAAGGCTTTAGACCACCAACTACTCACAGTTTAAGAAACATGTGAATATGGAGAATACTGACTACACCAGCAGATGCACAAGACCATGTGACAGGTCAAAGGTCTGCAAATCTATTTCTTAATACACAGACAGGATGACAACTCTCTGGCATTAAGAAAAGAGAAACCTGCATAACACATTCAATGATACATACTAGATTTTAACATAGAGGTGGGATGACAACCCTTCTAATGATAAATATCAAGAGAACATGAATAAATGCATAACAGGCACAACCTAGAACAAAGAAGAAGTGGAAAGTGAGTAATTAATAGCAAAAGAAGCTTGTATTAGCTAAAAATGAAGACTAGACGCTACAAGTATCACAATAGTTACAATCTCCAGAAGTTGAACCTTACATCAAAACCAAAACCATCAACCATCATCCCAGACTACATTTGTCTTCTGGGTATATATAGAGTTTGTTTACAAAATTATCTACTATCCTATGCGTGGAGGGGTCATAATGGACCACCAACCACATTAACTATCCGATAAAAATCTCTGCTACAATTTGCTGCTTGAATGAATACATTTGAAATTTTCTGGTACTTGGCTGTCCTTTCTGAGCAGGTAGAATGTCCTATGGAAGAATGATCCATAACTGCTAAATGCTGTGAACTGCTCGAGAGGTGTCCTTTTGTTCTTCGGCCATTCTGCTTCTTGAATGCGGTTGTTGGAGAATAACTGTGCCGGGTACAGGTAGCTGGCCACCTTTGTCCTTCGGGAGTGCATAATGGTTATGGACGTGAATAGTCGGGAAGGATGTAGAAGGGAAATTGGCCGTTGGATGAAATAGATGAACGAAAAAGATCAATTTACAGTGAGTATCGGGAGGATAGGCGGATGAAGAAACGTGGGCCGTCAGATCAGGGCGCAATGAAGCCAACGGTCATCGCACAAGAAAGGTGTGCAGGCGTTAACGCGTGGAGGACGTACATGTGGGCGGTAAGCGGTTTCCTCGCAACGATGACATGAGGCAGGTGGTATTTGCATGCGGTGGCACGATGCAATACAATTGTGACGCGTGGCTGGTGGGTCCAACGGGAAACCACTTTCCCCACGAGCTATCGTACGTGTGGTTTACAGGAGCGGGAGTAACGTATATCGTTGGATTGAGCGGGAGGTGCGATCAAATAGTGGAAGAAGAATGAAATTTAATGGGAGTGATGTGACCGGGAAAGGTGCGGGTTACGGTGCTTGGTCACGTTATCGGGGTTTTATAACCTTTAAACCAAGCACCCGAGGGCTAACAGAACATGACTTTACACTAAATTCAGGTGTAAAATAGGGGTAGTGGGGTTTATGGAGAAAAGGGAAATAAAGGAGAAGAGGGAAAAACTACTGAAAGCCCTTTGCGACCAAAACCAACACTACCCAACCTGTTTTTAATCCATCAAATGTCGCAACATGTAGCAGAGCTAACAACAGGCACATGTCAAGAGACAAAAGCAAGTTCTTGACATAGAAACCAGTGGAAATGGGTAATGTAACCTTTGGTAACAATGCACCTGGTAATATTGTTGGTAAAGGAGTTGTTTTTTTTAACAAGGTCGGTTATGTGATATATTACCAAAACAGGATGTGGAGCAAGCTCCTATTACATTCAGCTATATTGTGATAGTAGACAAAGCAATGAGACAAGAGCGCAATTCCTTCTCATGTGCTTAATTCCCAAACTTCATAGATTCTTTTAAATATTCCAGGATACTACCAGACATATTGACCTACTAAGAAAACAAATTTACATAACATAAATTCTCATTGGGTTTATGGCTTGTTGATTTAGTTTTCTTGGGGTACTTCAGTCATGTTGTTGTTGTTCACTGAGTTTTATCCTTTACTGCTCATATTGTTGCTCTTGTAGTATTCTACTGCTTCCTCCAGATGCTTGCACTTGGTTTTCATATCCTTTATCTCATGTTGTTGCACTGCCATATTTTGCTTCTAAAACCTATACTCCATTCTCATTTCACTTCTTAGATCTTTGAGAGATTGCTCCAGCCAATGGATCATGGCCTCGTTTCCTTTGCATGCTGGGTATGAGTTGTTCCTAGCTTCCTTCTTAGTGGGTTTAGACTCCATCTGACTGCTGTTTCCCCTTGCTTTGCTGTAGCTGCCTGCGCTCCCTTGATCCTTTATTGTCTGATTTGATGGCCTCTGCTCTGGACTTTTTGTGTTGCTGTGGAGATTGCTGCTGAGGGTGATAATATGATAAAGGGCCTACGATTTTGGAAAGGAATGCAATATGCAGCAGATCCACTTAGCGATGGGAGCTGAGAGATGGATGGCAAAGGCTGTTCAACAAGGAGCAAGCTGCAGATGCACCCAGAATTTGTAGTCCGAGGCTGGTCAATCACAAACAATGGGCTGGGAGATAAATAAATTGACAGATAAAATGTGAGTGGGAGAGGACGAGGTACTGAGTGCGAAGAGCCTTCTACGTAGGTTGGAGGGAGAGAAAGAAGCTAAGCGGACTTTGAAGAGTGTGAGGATGTCTGCGAGAAGAGGGGAGAGTGGAATCCACTGAGAGCAGCTGCTTTTGGTGACCAACGATTAGCTGAGATTCGATAGAGCTGGGATGGAGGATATCGAGGGCTAGTCATGGGGTTCCAGAACATAGGGCACTCTCCTATCCGCTCTCTGCTATAACTTTGATGCTCATACACTTTACCTCCATACTTATAATCAAACTTTCCCCTCCATGCATTGAACTTGGAAATTGTCACTTGCACGCTTTTTCCCTTTCTAGCTCGATTTTCTTCTGAGCTGTGTTTTGCTTTCTCAAATGCCTTGTGACTTGGATTATAGTTTCTGGCAGTTTTAATTTGCATTTCCTTTTTTCCTTGTTTTTTCCTTTGCCTATCCATGTTTTTCTGAGATCTCTTTGGGATGTATGTTTTTTTGATGTGCTTTATTTTTGTTTTTTTTGTTTTAATTTTCTCCTTGATTTTTCTTGCTTTGTCCCCCTTTTTCTTGTTTTCCCCCATACTTTAATTTTTTCAAATCCATATTGATCTTATGGCACAGAGTGGTTGTATTCTTCATTGTTCTCCCGAACTCTTCCCTCGTTCATTTCAACTGCTTGATTTGCATGGAAATCCGCCTGCTGATTGTGAAGCCTCAGTATATGCTTGAAAGTGACATTACCAGAGTCTTCTAAGTTTCTTCTTATTATTTTGATAATTCTACTCATAAACTCGTTACTTGGACTTTTGGCTTGGATCATTTCCTCTATTATGATAGCTGAATCTCCCAGGATTATTGTGTTTTGAATTCCTCTTTTTCTAATTATTTTTGTCCCCATGAGTAAGCTATAAGCTTCGGCCTTATTATTTGAAATATGTCCCAATCCCCATTCATATGTGACAATTTTTTTTTCCACTTGGATAAAAAATTATCCCACCTTCTCTTGCCTTTCCAGGATTATTCTTGGAGGCTCCATCAAATTGCAAACAATGTCTGTTTTGTGGTCTTTTCCAACTTTCTATTTCTTCTTCAGTCATACTCAGTTTCTAGATTTTCCCTGAGCTTTCTTTTCTCTGCCCCTTTTTACATTTGTTACCTATTATGGCTTTGCTGAGCCATTCTCCTTCTTCTTGTTGAAGGATACCATAATCCATTGGAGCAGTTCCTTTTTCATTGAATATTTCTAAAGTTACTCTCCATGTTTTTGATAATGTTTTTCCAATTCTAGGATTTTGGTTTTTAAATATGCACTTGTTCCGAGTTAACTAGATTTTCCAACATAGGACTGTTGGAATGCATTTCTAGATTCTCATAATTGTGACTTTCTTCTTTGTTGCATATGGGTAGGCTTTCTCTAGAATTTTGAAAAATTCCGGCAATGGTTTACCATAGTCTATATTTACTTCCAGCGGGCTCAAGAGTTGCTCCCATCATTCTCTTGAGAATTTACAATCCTGAAATAAATGTTGGATGGTTTCTTCTGCCTGCTGACATAATGGGCATCTTGATGGCCCTTGGAGTCCTCTTTTTTAAAGTTTTTCACCAATCAGGATCTTTCCTTTTAATAACGTCCAGATGAAGATTTTTATCTTAGGAAAACTTTTAGATTTCCATGCTATTTTCCATGGTTCCCAATCTTGCTGATTGGTTTGATCTTGGAGGATTTTATATCTAGTTTTGACTATATATTGCCCATTACTTGGGTCCCAAAGATAATTGTCTTCCTCTTCACGATGAATTGGTGTTGCCCCCTTTAGATGCTGCTTGACTTTGTTCCATTGTCCTTCCATGTTTGCTAGGATTGTTGGCCTTTTCCATTCCTCCCATTCCTTCTGAATGCCATCCATTTCCAGGTGATCCTGTATTGGGTCTTTTCCCATGATTCTGTCTTCCCAAATCGATATTTTTTTCCCATTCCCTGGAGTTTTGGAAATGTGACTTCTCATTATTGGAATGACTCTTTTGAATAGATTCCATACTTGTGTGCTTTGTCTTATTGGGATGTTTCCACTCAGCGGATTCTCCTTGGAACCATTCAGATATTTATTTATTAAAGCTTTTTTCCACTAGCTCTCTTTGCCTGTTATGAGTCTCCAAACAATTTTCAGTCCCAGGGCTGCATTCATGAGCCCAGGCAACCGAATGGATAAGCCTCCTTGTTCATATGGTAGCACTACTTGTTCCGACCTCACCAGATTGAACTTTTTGTTTTCCTGCATTCCACCCTGCCAGAGAAAACTTCTTAGAATTAATTCCATCTACTTATGGACACTTGCTGGTGCCATGATTAGAGCATATTTATATATTGGTAATGAAACAAGGAGAGCCTTTATTAATATCACCCTTCCAGTCATATTTAACCACATCATTCCCCAACTCTTTATCCTGTCTTACATTTTCCCGATTTGTTTTGTCCATATTTCTGCCTTCATGCTCTCTTTTGATATTGGCAATCCTAGATAGAGGAAGTGATTCTAATTTTCCTGTGCTGGGATTTCCATAATTTGGAAGATTCTTTGCATAGTCCTCGGTGGGATGTTACACCCATAGATCCCGCATTTTGTGTTATTTAGAAGTCCACCTGACACCTGTAGAAATGAATCCATTATTTTTTTGAATCTTCTTGCTATAGTTGTTGATGATCCTCCCATCAACAATGTATCATCTGCAAACAAGGAATGAATTATGGTTTTTATTCCTTTTGCTATTCTCAGTCTTGTAATAGTTCTTTCTTTCCTCTGTGTTTCCAATGCTCTACTAAGAGTTTCTGCCATTATTATATAGAGAAATGGTGACAAAGGGTAGCCTTGCCTGAGGCCTCTAGTGCTTTGAAAAAATTCACTGGGTCTTCCATTGATGAGGGGGGAAATCCAGGGATTGGATATGCATTCTTGTATCACTTCTATTATTTCCTTTGAGAAGCCTAGTTTCTGAAGTATAGCCATTAGATATGGGTGGCTGACTCTATCGAAAGCATTAGCCATATCTACTTTGATTATCATACTTTTTTCTTGTTTTAAGATGCTGGAATGGACAACTTCCTGGACTATTATGACATTGTCAATGATTTTTCTGTTTGGGACAACCCCTCCTTGGTTTTCCGAGATAATTAGGTGCAACACTTTCTTTATTCTATTCGCCACTATTTTTGTTATTATCTTGTGGGAGGAATTGCACAGAGAAATTGGCCGGAACCTATTGAAGGTGGAGGGGTTTGCTTCCTTTGGAACCAAAGCAAGATAGAAATATCTTGTGTTGCTACCCATTTTTTTTAAACATTCTTTGCCATTCCTAAGAAATCCTTTCTGATTGTATGCCAATGATTTCTGTAGAAAGCTATTGTGAATCCGTCTGGCCTGGGCACTTTGTCCGGATGTACGCTCCAGAGGGCCTCCACAATTTCTTCTTCTATGGGATCCTTGCATATGTCTTTGTTTTGTTCTTTTTTTATTTTCTTCTTTGTATGCTGCAAAATTTCTTCGTATTTAGCCGTTTCCTCCGTTGCTGATAGTAAGTTTTTGAAGTGCTTGTGGGCTGCTTTTTTTATTTCTTCCACTCCTTTGATTTCTTGATTTTCCACTTGTATTTTTCTATCTAGTTTCTATCTCTTCTGATTTTCATACTGTTGTGAAAAAATGACGTATTCTTGTCCCCTACCATGAGGTAGAGACTTCTACATTTCAGTCTAGCCTCTTCCTCCTCTTTCCTATTTTCCCTATATATCTCCCAGAGTATTTCTTTCTCTTTTAGGTAGTCTTGCTTGCTTTCTTCTTTACATTCTTTTTCAGCCTGCATGCTGTCCATTTTCTATTGTAGCTCTTTTTTCTTTTCTTTTTTTTTGAATTTCATTTAACCTTGCCCATTCCTTGAGCTTGGTTACATTTTTTATTTGTGGCTCCCATATGTACTGTGGTGAGCCTGATATTCTTGGTGCCCATGCTACTTTAACTAATTCGCTGATTTCTGTGCTACTGTCCCAGATTGAGTTGTACCTGAACGAGAGCGGGCCTTGAATTTCCATTTTTCCCATTGCTATTACAACCGGTTTATGATCAGAAACTGTGGTGTGAATGATTTTGGATTTGATAGAGCTGTACATAGCTGCTATATTTTCTTGAATCAGGATTCTATCCAGTGTTTCTTTTATGTTACTTTTACCCACTCTCTTGTTGTTCCAGGTATATTTTCCATTATTTGGAGGAATATCCAGAAGGCTATACTGTTCCATTATTTCTTCTAAAGAGTTCCTAGAGAGGTCCGCTTGATAGTTTCCTTTGAACTTTTCCTCTGTGCTTCTAACTAGATTTAAATCTCCTCCTAAAATTATTTTTCCAGCTTGAGCTTCTTTTAATACTTCCTTTATTGCTGCCCAACACTGTTCTTTCTCCTTAAAGTGGTTGGGAGAATATATATTTATCACCTTGTATTTCTCTTCTATGTTGATCCGCCTAAGATCCGTTAAAATCCAGTGCTGCCCTGTTTTTTTCCCCATTAGTTCCCATATTCCTTTTTTCCAGATTGTGCATATGCCTCCTCATGCTCCCGTTGCCTGGATTGCTTCTCCTTCATATTCCTAATTTTTTTTTATAGTTTTTCCGATTCTTGGTTGTTTACTTTTGTCTCCTGGATCATAATGATATATGGGTTCTCTTTTGTCAAGATGTCTCTTGTTGCATTTTCCTTAAAAGGTGTTCCCATTCCTCTGCAGTTCCAGGAGACTATGATCATTATTTACTTGTTGGGTGGTGCATGGCTCCTTTCCCCTTATGCTAGATTTTCTCCATATTTCTTGTACTTTTCCCTAGATAAGTATCCATAGGTTGTTGTGTTCCTAGGGCCATTTATTTTGTTGCTGCTTCATCCCTTATTTCTTTATTTGTATTTCTTCTAACTTTTTTTGATTTTCTGCATTTGGGAATGCTTCTTTAGCTTGTTTTTTGGTTAATATCCCGTCTACTGAGGGAGGGGGAGAGAGGTGAGTTGAATCTCTGGGGGAGAGGGGGGACTGCTTGCGGGTTGGGGAGCACGAGGAACTAGATCTAGACTTGGATCCAGGGGATGGGGGATCTGATGGGAGCAGTGGATCAAAGGGGTTATGACTAGCTAAGTTTACTTTTAGTTGAGCTTCAATAGATTGTGTGGGTTGAGAGGATTGCTGGACTGGTTGTTTTTTGGCTATCTTCTTTCATTTGACCTATTCCCATTTATTTTTCGGTTCCTCAATATTTTCACTTTCATTTTCTTTATTTTTTGTACACCTATTTGCAAAATGACTGTATTCATGACATACCTTGCATCTGAAGGGGATTTTCTCATAGTCCAGCTATTGTATGTGTGTCCACTGGTCCACTTTTATTTTGATAGCTTCTGGTAGACCTTTTCCTAGATCCACTTCCATGCAGATTCAGGCGCATGCATGCATGTTTTCTTTAGGCTCACATCTGTCTATGTATTTCCCGACTGCATTTCCTATAGCTCTAACTGAATCATCTCCCCAGCAGTGAAGGGGAAGGTGCGGCAATCTTACCCATACTAGGACTGCACTTGGGACATCCATTTCTGGATCGAAGTCCGGTGTCCATCTGTTCAGATACAACCCCCTTGTATCCATAAAATATGGACCATTGATGAATATCAGATCGTGGTCCTCTTTGGTTTCAAAGTGGAAGGTATAGTAACCTCTACCACATAATCTGATTGAGATCTTCCCAGATATTGATGCAGCCCAATTTCTTTCTACCCACTTTTGCACAGTCTTGGGTGGTGGCCACAACCCAGTAAACTTCCCTACTAATCCTCGTTCTAGCATAGAGAGTGCTACTTTTCTTTGGAGTGCTGGAGGGAGAGATATTTTGGGTATTTCTTCCATTCTTTTAATAAACTTTGAGACTGACGGTCTGTTCTTTGCTGGACCCATTGCAGAGATGAGGGAAGCAAAGGATTTTTCTGTTACTTCTGGTTCTTGCTGGAGATCTGTGTGATGATGATCTTCATCCTCCATTGGATTCATGATGCTCAAACCCCAACAGTAGGTGGCTGCTGAGGGCCAATATGATCTGGGGCAGTAGCTACCTACCGAATGCTAAAGCTGCGATCTCGCCTTCCTATTCCTACAATTTTTACCTCAGCAGCAAGGGCCACTGAGGCGCAGCAAATGCTGCTTCGCGCTGTAAGCTGCAGTAGCAGCTAGGGCTACGTGCAATCCTCAGCTTCTCTCCATGCCATCGCTATCTCTAAACTGTGCCCTTTAAAGGGAGTTGTTAGTTTGTCAAATGGAAAAGGAAAATATAAGAATGTTTTATTTATTGATGGCTCGAAGCACAATCTGCTTAATGTATCTTAGATGTGTGATCAAGGTTATGTGATTTTCAAAGCTAAAAATTATCAAATCAAGTCTATAGGCACAGGTGAGACAGTGGCTAAAGTTGTGAGAACAAAAAATAATGTTTATGTTCTGAAAGAGAAAACAAAGAAATATTTCTTATTAAATATTGATGAGAGTTGGATGTGGCATAAGAGAGTAGGACATCTAAATTTTTATTAGATAGTTAAACCGAGAAAGAAGAATGCTGTCAAGGATCTACCGAGGGTTGTTAAAACCAGAGAATACAATTTGCAAATCTTGTCAATTGGGTAAGAAAATTCAAGTCCCATTAAAGTCTAAGGAGAGCTCATTATCAAAGCCATTGCAGCTAGTACACATGGACCTATGTGGACCATCAAGAACGTAGTTACATACAGGTAAATTATATTTCATGCTTACCATTGATGATTTCAGTAAGATGATGTTGGTTGTTTTTCTTAGAGAAAAATATGAAGCTTTTGAGAAGTTCAAAGATTTCAAAGCTATGGTTGAAAATGAAATTGATTCAAAATCAATAACATCAGATCTAACAATGGAGGCAAATTTACTTCAAAAGAGTTTGATGAATTCTGTAAGAAGCATGGCATCAAGAGGAAATTCACTATAGCAGAGACTCCACATCAGAATTGTGTAGCAGAAAGTGAAAACATATCTATACAACAGTTAGCCAGAGCTATGATGGATGAAAGGAGATTTTAGCATAGATTTTGGGCCGAAGCCGTTCACACAACAATAGTAATACTCAACAAAGCTCATTTTAGGTGAAACAAAGACAAAAATCCCTTTGAGATTTGGTATGGAAAACCTGCATCTGTCAAGATTTTTTTAGTTTTAGGCAACAAGTGTTACATCAAGAGGAATGATGAAAAGCTTGGTAAGTTCAATGCAAGGGCGATGAAGGTATTTTTCTGGGATATTCTCATAACAAAGGAGGATATAGATTCGATAATAAGAATACCAAGAGGATTGTTTATTGCATTGATGTCAAAGTGGATGAATATGTTGAATCTGAAGACAAACAACCAACAAATACTAGATCGAATGAACCAATCAACAATGATGAGGAGGAACATGAGGCACATTCAAAAGAAGACAATGAAGAGCCCTCCAGTCCTCAAGCCAAAGGTCCTTCAAGGTATGTTCAAAAATATCACCCAGCTGATCAAATTGTTGGTGAATTAAATTTAGGTGTGCAGACAAGAAGGAAGCTGTTAAATCCCCGTGTGCAAGCACATGTAGCCATGTTATTCATGGAGGAACCAAAGGAGGTTGCACAATCTAATAAAGATAAAAATTGGTGAAAAGCGATGAGTAAAGAATTGAACCAAATTGAGAAAAATCAAACATGGGAACTTATTCTAATACCAACAAATAAGAATGTCATTGGCCCTAAGTGGGTCTTCAGGAATAAGTTAAATGAAAATGGTGAAGTAGTAAGAAACAAGGCAATATTGGTATGCAAAGGTTATGCTCAAATTGAAGGTCTGGATTTTGATGAAACTTTTTCTCCCGTTGCTATATTAGAAGCAATTATAATGTTTTTGGTATTTGCTTGTTTCAAGAAGTTAAAAATATATCTAATGGATGTCAAATTTGCCTTTTTAAATGGAGAATTACAGGAAGAAGTTTACATAGATAAGCCAATTGGTTTTCAACTAACAGATAAGCTTAATTATGTTTGGCAGAAGGCCTTATATGGCCTCAAGCAAGCCCCTCGGGCTTGGTATTCCAATTTGGACAACTAATTGCTCAAGTGTGGTTTCAAAAGAGGTGCAATTGATAGCAATTAATATGTAAAAGATAGTGATGGCAAACTCATAGTGGTGGTTGTATATGTTGATGATATTATTTTTGCAAGTGATTCATATTCGTTAACATGCTAATTTGCAATAGACATGAAGGTTGAGTTTGAAATGTATATGTTTGGAGAGATTTCCTTTTCCTTGGATTACATATTGGAAAAACTCCCAAAGGGAATTTTATCTCACAAGGTAAATATCTGAAGGAAGTATTGAATAAGTTTGGCATGGAGGAATGATTTTTTAGTGAGCACACCAATGGTTACAGGTTGTAAGCTTAGCAAGACTGATGAATCACCAAAAGTGGACCAGACTTTATATAGATCTATCATTGGCAGCCTATTATATTTGATACCTTCAATGTCAGACATTATGTAGGAGGTTGGTATTGTTGGAAGATTTTAAGCAACCCCCAGACATAGACATATACTAACAACCAAGAGGATTCTCAGATATCTCAGAGCTACAATGGATTATGGACCATGGTATCCAAGAGGTAAATATTTTTCATTGATTGTTTATACGAATGGTGATTGGGTAGGTGATGTATATGATTGAAAGAGAACTAGTGGTGGTGCATTATTTCTTGGAGATTGTATAGTTTCATGGCTGATAAAGATCAAGCTCCTATCTCTTTATCTACAACTGAAGCAGAATATATTGCAACAATTTCTTGCTACACTCAAATTTTGTGGACGAAGCAGAATTTGCAAGATGTCTAGGTGTTTTATGATAATCCCATTCCTATAATTTGTGACAATACAAGTGCCATCAACATGTCAAAGAAATTTTTTCTCCACTCCAAAGCGAAGCATATTCAAATCAAGTACCATTTATTGAGAGAGAAAGTTGTAAATCATATTGTGAAGCTAGAGTACATTCCTACAAAAGAACATGTTAATGATATTTTCACTAAACTTTTCCTAAGAGAAAAAATTTGAGCATTTGAGGCAAAGATTAGGAGTTGTGCCTCTTGTCTCCCTGCATTAACTCTTCCTTCAAGAGGAATAGAGGTAGCTGGTATACCTTCAACATATCAAGATGAAGATTCCAAGTCCACATGGCCAACATGATAGGAGAAGAATGTTTATAGGGGGAGTAAAGTTACAAGGGGGAGTCCATTAGTGTCTTTGCCATTCAAAGGGGTAGAGGTATTGGAGATGTTTTGGTGATTAAACAAAACAAAGAAGAGTCTGCAGCTACACAAATCAAAAGGAGGAGAAGTCTTGGAGAATTCATAGTCCATAAGAACCACATTAGTACTTTACAACCACATTACAACACAAGCGAAGTGCATCACAGGGGTAGCAACACCCAAAGGATATATTTGAGAACAATCAGTTTTGATTTGTTTGATCAAGGTGTTGCCATCAATGTCAAAGGGGGAGATTGTTGGAATTGTCTTGTCATTGATGGAAAATCATGGAAAACATGGAAAAAGGATGAGATAAGGTGACTATAAGATGAGCAGAGAATGGTGAAATGGTGCAAATATTTTGAAGGCATTTCTAGAGCATAAGATAAGCTCAAGTGTGCTTGGGACCCACTAAGATGGAAAGAGCTATGAAATATATTTCTAGTGGTATGTGGAAGACTAAAAATGGCCTCCTGGATCAACATATATGGCTAGTCAAAGGACCCCTAAGTCAAAAGGTTACAAAGTTAAATTGGTGGACAGCTATGGGAGTAGGTCTAGTTTGGTAGTTTTTCCAAACTTGGCAGTAGAGTTGGCAGAGGTGACTAGTTAAAAGACGAACATGTTCCAGGGTGAATTGACTATCGCACGTCCCTACTGACACACATCGGTACAACATTGACCCATGCCTGCTCGAGCTTTAACACATAGGGGGGTGTGCAATGGGTAGTTTTCCCCTTCTAAACCACAAGCAACCAAAGGGAAACACAACAAAGGCATCAAGATCCTTTTTCTCTCTCCTCTTTAGAGGACATATGGAAATATATTATTAGCCAAAAGTGGAACCCAATGACAAATCATCTCACAGGGTCGATATCAGAGGTTAAAAGAGCGCACAAAAGTTAGATGATACGGGGTTAAATAGGGGGCTACGTGGTAGCATTTGGTTGGTCACTAATGATGTCAACACCAAGCCAATATGAGGTGGACATATGTCATGAAATTTTGGGGTTTGTAGGTACCATAGTGGGTCATTTATGGGTGACATGTGTCACTACTCAAGAGATGCCATGTGGCACTAATGACGACAACACAATGTCATCCCACATGTAGGACCCCAAAATGTTTTGAAGTAGTGCACATAGGTGTGTTGGGATGATTTGGAAACAAGAAATATGGTAGCAACTTGTTGGTTCTTAGGTTTAGCAAGAGGACCCACTGAGATAGCTCATCCCTGAAGGTTAACCTCGAAAGAAAATTAAGTGCACAAAGAGATTGCTGGGATACAAGCATTGTGACACATCAACTGTAAGTTTGGGATAAGGGTGACCAATGAGAGAAGATAAGGGTGGCCCCATGGGATACATAATCTCATAAGACATACCCTAGAGGTTTTTAAAAGGTGAAAAATAAAAGCACCGAGGTAAAAGGTGTTGGGGGCTAATACAAAGCACCAAGACAAGGTTTTCATGCAGATTCATGACCAAAGGCTTAGAGCTAAAGGATAAAATATGCGTAGGTAAGAAATTTATCATTCTGAGACTAAAGGCAAGGTCACAACACTTGGTCCGATGGGAAAAAAGGGCCATAGAACATTTGCGACATGGGATTAAAGGCTATATTTTGTGGCATAGAATTTATTTGTGGTAACTGTGGTAGTTTTTCTATATTTAGCAAACAACTAAAGCTAGAACTACAACTAAAGTTACTGCTAAATCCTTTAAAAGAGCTAGAATAGCCCAAATTAATAGTTTAACTCACGATTTGAGTTTTAAACAACAAACCAGAGATTGATAACTTGATGAGTAGATTGAGAAGACTGAAATTAATAGTTTAAATGAAAAAAATTAAAGGCTCATGCAAGGATTCAAGTGAAGTTAACTAATAATCACAAAAGCCAAAAAAATATTAGTCAATTTTATTTATAAGTAGAATTGATTGAGCAGGTTAAACAAATTTTGGTGTGAGAATTTTTGAGCAGTGGATTTTGGTGGCAGCGTGCAAGTAGAGGTGAATTGATGCCATTGGTGTGTTCAGTAATTAGATATCGCTGAAGGTGTGTTGGTGATATGTTGAGAGGAAAATAAATTTATATTTTGAGATGGCATTCATGGTTCTAGTGTGAAAATGGATGAAAAATGAATCATTGATGTCAAACAAGTTGTAGCTTGTAGATAAAGGGTTGTAGCTCCTTCCAATAGGTGCTAATAAATATTTGGGGTGGTAGATCCATTCAGTTGTAGCTGATAAATCAGGGAGCTGTAGCTTCCCACTGGTTGTAGCCAGAGAAATTACAACAACAAGTTGTAGCTTGCCTTATGAAGGAATTGAAGAACGATTTGAAGAATTTGTGTGTTCCTTATGTTACTAATATTATTTATTTTCATGATCATTGTTGACGTATTTTCATGATTCACCCCCACTTAGTATTGTTGTGGTTTCTAACAGGATCCCCTTGTGAGGCCCCATAAAAAACAACCCAAAAAAAACTCTGATCAATTTATTCTATATCCACTACTTGCACTGACTTTCTTTCTTATCATGTGGAAAATGAATCAATATGCTAATTCGTTTGCAACATGCTTTATCAGAGGAATGTATTTTTCTTCAAAAATTGAAAGGTTCCTAACTAACCATATCCCTTTAGCCACTATCAATGAAATACCCTTAAAATATTTTTTTTTGGAATCCTTCCCCAATTCCTCAACCCTACTTCAATAGAATCCCCTAACCAGACATTTTTCAATGATATTAGAACCTCCACTTCCATCCACCCCTATTTTTAATAGTCAATATCCATGATCAAATGACCATTTCTCTCTTCACTAAGTTTGCAAAGAGCACATCCACTAGGCCCCTTCCAATTCCTCTTATGTTATTTGTCCCAAGTTAATACTTTGTTCATCAATAAACATCACATAAGAATATTTGTTTTATAAGGACATTTCAACTTTCAAAGATAGCAATGCCACGATTGAAGTTTTCTTTTCCCTTCCTTTATACTTAAAACATATATATGCAAGTCTATGCATATAAATCCATAAAGGGGAAAAAATATAGGCTAGATAATCTTGACATTCCTAAATTCAAACATTTCTCCTTTCTAAACATGGGAAAAACCATTCCATAAATTTGCTTCATTGTCTATGAAGTCCATTTTGTCTACCATAAGCCAATCCTACCTCCATGTAAAAGTTGTATGTGGATATATAATTTGGGAAAGCATGAAAATACTGTAGAAATTGTAAGAAATATACCACTGCTAATGAAATCAAATCGAAATCAAGAGACATAAATTTCTTCTATTATTTTGTGGAAAGGAAAACACACGATAGAAACACATGCAATAACATGCAACCATGAAAACACAAGGAACACAATGATTTTATAGGGGAACCTAATTGGGAAAAACCCCTCCTCTATTTGTCTTATATCAAATGAGAAAAAAACTGATCAATTATAATGTCTTGCTTCAATCCTGAAGCACACCTTGCACTGAAATTCTAATCTTCTCCTCTTGAGATTGATTTACAAAACACTTAGCCAAATCTTGGCCTGTTTTTGCTCCTATTTCCTTGCACAATTCCTAAGGAAATTAGCTACAATATTATAATATATTGATGCCTTTTTCCTCCACTTAGTTAGGAAATTCAAATTCCATCCATGACTAGGGCTATTTTTAGTAAATTGATAAGTTAATTAAGAGATCAATGAGTTAAAAACTATTATAACTACTCAATTGAACTCCCACTGACTCTACTAACGACTAGAGCTCTGATAACTGAGTTTAACTAAAAATAACTCCAATATATTTATAGATCTTAGCAATCAACCCATGCCCAATTATAATTCTAGCCTATAGCTCGAATTTACTGACTTAACTAGGAGAAAAAGCCATGTCACTCCGACTAACTACAATCCAAGTCATTCTGCTGATGTGGAAAACCAAATTTCTCCATTTAACGAAGGCACAAGTCAAATTAAGCCTTTTTTGCTACAATTCCAACACTCTCTCTTAGCAAGAAAAGGGTTATGCATAATCCCAATCCTGCTCTTGTAGGAATATATTGTAACAAGACTCCTTCTCATTATTGTTGTTTCTACTGCAACAATTGTAACTAAGAGGCATCCAAAATACTAAATCAACTGTGTCTCTGAGCTACAATTGTCTCCTGAGTCTCTGACTGCTACTAGCCTGCAACTGTCACCCAAGATTTGATTGCATCAACTGACACTGATCCTTCTTCTACTGAATATTGTGGGCCCCTATAGCAAGGGAAATGATCCATGAGAAGAGTATACTACAACTACTACTGCTCTCCTATGGACCCTGCTCAAATCCTTGCAACTTTGGGACTAAGGCTCTACATCGCCCCACCTCACTCTTGGAGGTATAGCTGCATGCATGCTGAAATCTACCTCTAGTTTGTAGAGATTTTTAACTCTAACACCATGTTTTTTTACTTTTCCAATAACAACATGCTTTATAAAATATTTTCCCTTACTGAAAACCACATCATATCCATAGTCTTCAAGTACAACTACTAAAACTTGATTTTTCTTCAGACCAGGCACATATATTACATCCTTTAGGTGAAGATGGAGCCTAAATCTCTCTTAAAGGTGATAGTGCCAACCCATTTGGTACTATACCTTCCATCATATCCAAGCTATATGTGTAATTGTAGGTATTTCTCCTCTAGGATACTCAAGAACTCCTTATTTCCCATCATATGTTACAAAGCACTAGAGTCTAGGTACCATTCACTCCCTCTTACTATGTGTTATCCACTACAATTTCCTAGGTTGAGGAGGAGACCGAAAGAGGTAACCTCAAACCACTTTCAGCTCAGTATCTATCCCTACTGAGCCAGAGAGGGATCTCTCAAAGGATTTGTCAATGAATATATACAAAGAGGTAGGTTTTAGGCTAGATATATAAGTTTGTTTTGAGTTCTAGTGAATTTAGATTTTTTAGGTTTGCTGGACTAGGGTTTAGAACAAGTAATTAGGTCTAGGCTTCAAGTATGTAGATACAAACATAATTAGGAGCTAGATATCAATGCGTTATGGTGCAATTGAAGTGTTTGTCATGGTAGTATAGATTAGAGAGTTTTGAAGAGACTAATGAGCATGTAAAGACATGAATTCATTAGCTTTAGAAGGGAAATAAAAATATGAATTTGACATAAACAAAGCTTAATTTCAAGATTCTTGTTTATATAACTGCAAATAAACTCATACAAAGAACATAAAGCATGTAAAGAGTGATAATTTACCCATTAAAACTGATAGAAAGAAGAAACAAACACCATAGATTCACTGAACTAAGGTTCCTGAAATATAGCTGTAACTGCTCCTCTATTAGTTGAAGAAAACATAAGAGTACAAGCCTGCTCCACAAAGTCCAACCCTTTTCTGTCAAAGAGAAATGATACATATAGACTCAATTAGAACACTTCCCCACCTTCAGGAGTTGAATTCCTAGGTGGTGGAACTGATTCCAAGATTCTCTCAACCAATAGGTGAAAGTGAGAAGGTTAAACACAAACACTTCCTGTAGACTTTGTTTTTGATTTTGCTTCCTTAACGAGGCCTATTAAACATAAAAAACAACCTATCATGTCCATTTATTCATGCTTACATCATGTAACCTCGAACCAAGTTCAATTACATCAAGAGTTTTGACTTCGACTAAGTCAAAGTCCGACTTAGTCGAAGCATAGTGCTGACTTTGAGTCCACTTTAAGGTGCCTTCCTGAGGTCCAAATTAAGATCTGAAAGAATGGTGAACTATATTTAAGTATAGTTTCCAAAGCACCTTGAAATATTTAAAATCACCCATGGGAAGGCCTTCAAAAATCCAATCTCCCAAGGTCGCTCTAGAAGTGCAACGCCTATCAAAAAGAGGTCAAGAAAGGTGATTTTTGACCACTTTTTCACCTTTTTCTCAAAATTTTGTCCCTCTCTGGAAAATATAAAAAAATGGGGTTTTGATAGGATGCCAAGGGATCTCCAAAAATGCAAGCCCTTTGTGATTTGAGTGCTTGAGGAAAAATCGTAGTTCTAAGGCGTTGCACTTCTATGACTGACCAAATTTCTGAATAAGGCACCAGAATATACAAAAAACCAAAAATGTTCAGAATTCCTTCAAAATTGGCCATGAGCTATAAAATGAAGTATGTTAAGCCCTCATGGATACTTCAGCAAGCATCTCTAAGTTACCCTTCTCATTTTTTCCTTTTAGGGTTTCTTTGAGCTTGTTTTGCAACTGTTTGACCTTGACATTGCAAATCATATTCTTGGCCTGGTAGTGATGTGCCATGTGCCTTAGTAGCTGGTTGTCTCTATTGGACTTGTCCAAAAGCTTCTCCAAGTGGTCATTTAACTTATCTAACCAATACTCCCTGCCTTCATTGACCTCTAAGGCAATTTTGTCTTCTAACTCTAGTTCCTCATCTAGCAAGATGTGTTTTTTCTCCTCTTTCAGTGCCTTCTTAAGCCCTTTGGTTCTTGGTCTCTTTTTCTTACCTTGTCCTTTAGTTCCTCCAGGCTCATTGATCTCCAAGACTCATTTCCCCTTGCCTGCTTGCTACAATAGTTTAGCTTGCTCCTTTTCCATGATAAGTTGTTTTGCCTTTAGTTGACTGTTTTCTTGTTCTAGGAATGAGATGACAAACCTTGTCCTCGCCATGTTGTGCATGGGTTCTCTGATATGAGAGTCTTTGTCTTTGATAATCTGTTGCATGATTGAGGGATCATTTTCTGCTTCTAAGTCTACTAACTCAAATTCATGCTCAACCAAATCTTTATCCTGCACTGGTGAACCCTGTTTTGCTGATGTAGAAAGCTTGGCCCCTTTCTCACCATGAGAAGTAAACCCAAGCCTTTTTCCTCTTTTGTACATCCTAGTCACCTTAGGTCTAGGTGCTTTAGGAATATCCCCTGATTTTCTTGAGGACCCAACCTCTATTTACTGTGTTGTCATGCTTGACTGCTGAATTGAAACATTGGATTCATGCCATTTCAAAGCTGTCTCCAAGAAAGAATCCCATGTCATGTTCTTCTTTGCAAGTTAATGGAGCACTACAGTCTTGATCAAACTATGATGAAAGAGACTAGGATAGTGTTCTTTTTTCTTCACCTGCACCTTCTTTGACATCTTGGAAAGGCTCCTACATAGATAGTTTCACATGTTGAGAGGTTTATGAGCTGTACAGTGCATTAGAAGCCGGATGTGATAGGCATATAGTCTAGATAACCTTTCTTCACATGTGAAAAATTTCATGACAAATTTCATTAATGGATCATATTTCCCCAACAGGTACCTAAAAGGTATGATATGTGTATGGGTTTCCCTGTATGGTGTTTTCAAGAAGGACCTATAATGCACAAGATCTAAGTTTATGCCCTTAAACCAGTATTCTCCATGATCTGGAATCCCTGTAGCAAGTGAAATAGAAGCCACTGTAAATGTTAACTCAACACCAGCAATAATGGCACTTTCTCCTTTCAAATGAGTAGCAACCCAATCTGTCAACTGTTCATGGAAACCTACTTCACACACCCTTTTGCAAAAATCTGGACAATTCACATCTTCAAAGCACTGTTTGATAAAGGGTGATGTATTGATCTCATTGCAGTTGGCTGGTTCATATCTGAGAATTTTTCCTCCCTTATGGTGTTTCTTCCTTTTTGGCCAAGAATCTTCTTCCATGATGACATAAACCCTAGCAGCAGGAAAATGCGAAAAAAAAGTGAGGGATGAGTGAAAAATGAAATGATGGGTAGGTGGAGTGGAAAAAATGGAAAGGGAAATTCTAGGAGGTGGATATGAACTGTGAGCAACTTATGAAAATGAAATGAAGTGAAATGAAGGAAAGGAGTGTTTGTGAAAAATGAAAACAAAGTTTCTAGTAAAACTGTCCAAATTCCTTACAAATGAGCTAGGGTTTCATTTTTGGTGATTTGTAGTTGGTTTAGTGGCTCCTAATGTATTTTAAACATGTGTAGAGGTGTATAATGATAGTTTTACATGTTTATCATATGAAAACAAGACTAGCCATCATCAACCCTAGCTCATTTCATGAAAAATTCACTAAAAACCCTAAGTGAATAAATCTTAAGCTTGAATCCATTTTGCTAAATAAAAATGTAAGTGAGGTGATGTACTTACTTATAGAGGAGTCTAGGTTAGCAAGAAAACAATTTTCAAGATTGAAATTTCAATTTGAGTGAGTTTTGGACGATTTTGAGATGCTTTGGCACAAGCGTAGCGTAGTTTCTGGAAGCGCAACCCAATGTCCAGAAGCATAACACCAACCTCAGAAACGCAACGCAGTCCCTAGAAGCGCAACGCCTTCAATTTTTTGCTAATTTTCCTTAAAACCCGAGTTTTTCTCACCAATGGAAAGGAGAGATCGATGCACAAAGGGAATAAAAGGAAAAGAAAGTGAGTTTGGGGATTTTTGAGTTTATATAGGAAAGTTAGTTTTCCTTTTGAAAATAAATGGGCCCCACAAACCTTTAAAAAAATTGATTTTTCACCTTTAAGACTGAGTCATCTTGGAGAGTTGAAATATGGGCTGCATTTTCACTTTTTGAATACTGAAACTTCTTCTCTTGGATCCTTTGAAATTGAAATCATGAAGAACTTGTGAAATTTCATCAAGTTAATGTCAAAGAGTTGCTTGTCATGCTTTATTTAATGCTGGATTTACACATGATGATGATGGACCTTGAAACCCTAATGACCAAATGAAAACCTGAAACTAAATGGAATGATGATGATGACTGATATAATGAAAAGCTTCTTTTTATCAAGACAACTTCGTCTGAATGAGGTAGGTGACTAGCATGTGTGACTTTCCCAAAAGAATAATATCATTCCTAGACCAACTAACTAGTGACCAAATTTTACTCTGTAAACCTATTGACACGGTAAAATTTGACTTTGAGACTCCTAACAAAATTGGTAAAAGCATATTTGATCACTAGTGACAGGCAAACAAAACTAACACTAACACTGTGCTTGCCATGCCTTTTATGAGGGTAAAATACAACTCAAATTATGATGCAAGAACATCTCCTCCTACTCTTGCTGCAGGCTCTTTACTGGATTTCTTATGTGGACACTTGGTTGCATAATGTCCATACTCATGGCAATGAAAGCATTTTATTTTACTGAGGTATTTCTTTTTTCCATTGATCTAGATAGATTCAGCCTCGCCTTGGGCCTTAATTCCTTTGGCATTGTTTCCTTTATCAACTAAAGCACAATATTATTCCTCATCAGATCTGGATGAGATTCCATCTCTATTGTTTCTTCTAATCTCCTCTTGCACCAAGTCAGACCAAAGTCTCTCCTAATTTGGATGCGTGTCTCTTCCATTAATTGAATCCTAATAGTTGTCTTAGAACTTCAGAAGACCAAGAAGTGCTAAGCTCACAAGTCCAGATGATGATAGATTTTCTCCTACTCCTCCAAGTTCATCTCGACCCTGAGTGAATCTAGATAGGTATTCATAATTGTTTCATTTTTCTACATTCGAATGCTCCCAAGTTTATCTCTCAATTCCAATTTCCTGGAATCACTGCTACTATGGAATAGATATGTGATAGTTTTCCACATTGCAAAAGGAGTCTCCTTTCTATGCAAGTTTGAAACGACATGATATCTAACACCCTCTAGAATAATCCTCCTAGCTTTTGCCGTGTCTTTCTTTCACTGAAAAAGTGCTTGTGCAACTAATGTTGCTCGTTTTGGAATATCAAATTTTCTATATTCCCAATACTCCATTGTCATCCAATACAAATTCAACCCTATCTTTCCAATCACAAAAAAATGAGGTGCCCTCCAATGCATACTCAAGTCTCGATCCGTTGAAAGACATTTTTCCTGCACTGAAAATAATCTGCACCAAAAACTCTGCGAATCAAAATTTATATGAGAGAAGATATGGAAAAAAGTTTCTATGTAGTCTTCCAATGTTATAATACCATTTATAAATTTCAAGAAATCCACTATTGCTAATGAAATCAAACTGAAATCAAGAGACAAAAAAATCTTCTACTATTTTTCAGAAAGGAAAATACACCATAGAAATGTTAGAAACTTAGAAAGGCAATTTTTTTTTCTTTATGTTGATAATTACTTGTGATATTCTTATGTTCTTTTTAACTTTATTATGTTCTTATTTTACTTTAGTTCATCAATTAATTACCAAAATAATAAAACAAAGACTATAGACACTAGATGTAGGCAGACAACCAGGGAAAAACACCTATCTAGGGGAAAATCAGTCAACAAATCTTCCTTTAATAGTTTCATGAGATGATCCAAGATTTATTGACTTAGAAACATAATTAATCTAGTCACCAAGTCAACCCTTCCTTTCTTCTACAAATTATAACCTTCCAGTAACTTCGACCTATCACTTTGATCTTCAACTTCCCTAGCAACAGAACTTCGACCTACCAGAAAAATTCAACCCAACAGAAACTTGGACCCAATCGAATCCATAATTTCAACCTTCCAGTAGCAGAATTTCAACCCAATAAACATACCAGTAAACCCACACATGTGAGAGAGAGACAACCCAAAAAAAATCGATTTTCCATCTCCAACAAATCTTCTCCATCTTCTGCAACTTCAAACTTTTTTTTGCTTTCTCTTCTTGGATATTGAACTTGTGTGAGAGTGTCCTCCAAATGAATCGAACTACTTGTATATACCCTTTATGGAGTTCAAATAACCCTCATGTAGTCCGACTTGATCAGGTAAGGGCTGACTTGGTGTGGAGGTGACAAATGACTTATTTTACTCAATATTAATTCTTTTTACATGATTCAAAATCCCAAGAAGGGTCTCTTTAAATGGATTATGACTCTAATAACTGAAGACAAAGCCTATAATTACTCAATGTGGAATTTTACCTAAAACATAATGATCCAAGCATGAAACCCATCCTTTAGCAAGTCATAATAATAATAATAATAATTTCTTTTGATAAATACATTTCATTATGACTCAAATACAATTATGAAGTCCAAACCTAGTTGAATTCTTCAACACTCCCTCTTAACTAGGGAGGTATTCATACATAAATATACAAGTACATGGAATATATCGAAACCTATGAACCATAAAGAGTTTAGACACTTATGGTGCTACATACTAGATTCCTGACCAGGGAAATCTATCCAGATGGGACTAAGATGGACTAAAGCTTTCAACCTCTCTAGGTACCATTAGGCTTACTTGCTAGCCATCAATCTAGGGAACTAAGTGTGTAATGCAAGGTCAGAGCTCTATGACCAACTTTGGGAACTAGACATCAACACACAGGCTGACCAAATGTTGTCCCAAGCATTTTACACATAATGTCTCAACACATAATATATCTCCTGATCAAACAGATTGATAACCTTGGGTATGCTTCCAAAATTCAAGAGATTTACCTGAACAATCAGAATCCCAATTAGTAACAACCTTACATATAAGTAAACACAAACCTTTAGTGTCAAACATCTTGATGCTGCTTCACGATTTATCATAGTAGGGTTTAGAGGCTTCCCAAACAAATCTTGACAGAAGATTCCTTAATCATATAGCTTCCTTTCCTACTTCACATGCAAAATGATATTTTTCAATCTGATCCTGCTTTCCTTCTTTTAGCAGCACCTTAATATGCATTCTCCAATTTCTTCAAGGTATCCATCATGACTATAATATGCCCTCCCTCTCAACTAGGGATATATCCTTCTTTCTTTTATCTAGTCTTCCTCTTAACTTAGGAAGATCAACTTCTTTCTATGCCATCCAAGTCTTTCATGGATTCCATCCTTCTTATCAAAGTCATATTGATCATCATCATTCATATGAATACATTTATCATTCTTATCAATCAAATCAACTTCAATTATGAATATCTTCAACATCTTGAAGATTATGTACTTGCACAAGCAAGTACAACCAACTATGTATATAGAAGCATGAACTTAAATATATCAGAATCATATAATAATGGAAGCATTGAAATTTAGACATAAAATACCTAAACTTAGTTAGGTTCTTAATCAACAAGAGACACATACTTTTATACTTCAACTTCTTGATAGGGTTTGGTCATAATCCCTAGATTTCATCACCAAGACTTCAAGCAACTCAATCAAGATAACAATATTCATTATATCTAGGGTCTCAATATTTCTTCTAGATATATGACATACTCTACTATAATATATTTCAAATCCTAGAAGCAATTCAAACAGGTATAGTTCTATAATGCATCCAACAACTTTAGAATTCATATGTTAGATTTCTACTAGGATTTAATGCAAAACCTAGATTCCATCTTTGAGATACTAAGCTTCAACAATCAAAACCGATCACAAAACAATATAAGGTTTCAATAATATGACCAAAATTTTTGTAAACCCTATATTTTATCATCACATTTGAAACAATATCATCACATCATATCCTAGAATGTCAAACTTCTACTAGGGCTTAGTTACAAACCCTAGATTTCACACACTATAAGCATCAACAATTTGGTTAACACATATATCTAGGATTTCATAATGATGCACAAGCATATCAATATCCTTTAGGTAAGCCCAAGACACAAATATCAATACATTTTAAAGTCAAACTTATAGCGATCTTGATTAGGCCAAGGTTTCGATCAAACAGACAAACATACACCTAGGGTTTCATTCATAGGAGTTTACTTTCGATACATAAGGGTTTGAATCATAAACCCTATTTATCAAGACCTCAAGATCTAGGAACACATTACCATCTAACCCTTAAGTACTAGGGTTTCCATAATAATACTAAAACTCCTAGAAGCTAAATATTCAGAGACAAATCACTAATATAAATATGCAAAATCTAGGGAAGTGAATACTCTTAGCCAAACTTAATTCTAAATATCTACGACGTTACAAAATCATATGCAAACATTCAAGAAATCATAGATATGTGAAACAACTTCAATAAACCCTTTTGATTGCCCAATATAATTTAGACATGCTTATTTTCTTTATAAAATTAGAGGCTACTAACATTGGCTATAAGAAACCAAATCTTTATCAGAAAAATAGATTGTAGAAAAAACAAGATTACATGATAAGTTGCAGAAAAAGTGAAAGAATTTTCTTTTCAGCCTTTGCCTCTCCTTGGAAAATAAGTCTACTTCTATATATAGATTAGCTTCTTTAACTCATAGAAAGAAAATCATAAGAAAAATGAAAAATTATTAATGTTGGTGCATACCTCTTCTTACAATGTAACCTCTGTTCCCTTCATAGTATCCATCCCTTTTTGTATGCCTTGGATGCAGTTAAGAAGTTCAACTGCTTGGGGGATTTGTTATTTTTTTTAATTTATAATCATGTTTAATATAAGTTACGGGAATGTATTGTTCTAAAGGGGTGATTTAAATTAGACTTAACTCTTATTATAATGTTTTTTGGTAGGTGGTCCCTCCGCTTAAATTATCTTATTTTAATTTTACTTCTCGACCATAAATATTTATTAGATATTAAAGCAATTTGAAATAAATATTCTGAAAAAAAGTATTGAAAATATTATTGTCATTTCATTTCCACATAATATCTATCATGATCCATCATAAAAATCATGAACCACATGCACATGCACCAAAAAAAAGTATAAGGCAAAAACATAACATCTCTGGTTTATCCCTCTCTTCTTTGCCATCAATAAACATGCATCATGAAAACCAAACAACCATGGAAAAAGTCCTTGTGCCTCCCAACGTCATGCATATATAACCATAAGAAATTGACACATAGAATATAATGACTTAGTCATATATATAATAACATGTATCTATCCATATAGACATGCCACAAACTCAAAACATATTGCTTTCCAAAATTAAGCACACTGAGATCAAAACTGAACCATAATTCCATACTGTACATGCTAAAATACTGAAATATAAAATTTATATGCAATGACACTCGGAAAGTAAAAAAAACATATAAATCTGCAAACCACATCTATTTTCCATGAAGAGAACCAATCAGAAACCATATTAGGTATGTGATGCTATTTTCCTTCTAGCTGCGCTTTCTGCCCACCGAAAAAACTCATTCTATGCACCCAAATTTGTTACGTTAATCTTCATATCAAGATAATTAAATCAGAAAATACTTTTTACTATTGTCAGGGTAGATAAAACAACATTGGGAAAATAAATCATGTGGGAAAAGGGAAACCCATGTATACAATAGTATGAATTAAAGCCATGAAAGAAGGCTTATATGAAAGACATAATTTTTTTTAAGAACAAGTAGCATAGATGCATGGTATACCAAGCACTTAAAATTGTATGCTAAATGTGAATCCCATTATGCCATTCATAGATATATATGAGTATATATATATTATGACAGTGTGCATAATATGCATCTCTAGTCTATTTAGAAGCCACATATAGTAGAATACATGGATGAATCAAAATTAAATTTATGTGAATAATATAGGGAATAATGGTGAGTAGTATGACTAAGGCAATGCACAATGTTAGAATTCTGATCGAAGAAATGAGTTATGGCAACACTGGAAACTATTGCAAGTGGGTTCACAAGGTCATATGCCACGAACAAATTGAACAAGGGCTCGATATTCATATGTTCTTTCATTGATATATAAGGAAGTTCCCCCCTTATATGTAAGAAAAACTTAATGCAGTGACTTATTGGAGGCATAACAAATACATCTGTTAGATAATGAAGCCTTGTTCCAAACATATTAACTGTGTGTGTTACATACTGTTGAAAAAACACAAACTCTTTAACAAACCAATCAACTTCATGAGAATAATTCAAAGTGAACTTTGTCAGCTTAGGTTCAAGACTGAAAAGTATCGAGGACCACATGTTCATTTGCAATTGTCAGGTCATAAATGTGATTTTCTTTAAGAGTGTTCATGAGGGACCACATAATGCAACATCTGCAATGAGGGAACAATGAAATAAATTTAGGGGGGACAAAGCAATACAGGGTGCGTAAATGGTGCCATTTGGTTGATGGAGGTTGTGAGAAAATCAACTACAAAAAATACACAATAATACTTTATGAGTGATATTTAAATGTGTAAGACTAGTAGTATTACTATGCTCCTTAGCTAAATAACTCATTTGGGCTTGAAACCAAAAAGGTATCAAGGCCAGAGCTTTTATATAGATAAATGCAACTCAACCAAAATTTGAGATGACCATATATATATATATATATATATATATATATATTATATATATAATATATATATATATATATATATATATATATATATTCACACTTGGACATAATATACAAAGCGATTACTTGGAAAACAAGTGGCTCTAGAGTGAGGTTTCTGGGTTAGAAATAAAAATGCATATGTAGGGTTCTTATGAATAAAATATCAAATAAATGAAAGAGTATTTGGATATCATGAATTTATTTGCAGTAGAAAGGGATACAAAGCCCATTGTTCATCCAAGAAAATGTGTACAAGAGTTCGCATTATCGATCTTCAGAAAGAATAGGTCGACAATAAAGTAAAAGCCAAGAGGTATCATTGGTGTGTCCGAGTTTTCCAGGCTAATTTTCATAAACAAGAATAAACAGAGTACACATGGCTAACATGACTACCATACACAGAGAAAAAAATAATACAAATAGGGAAAATAATTACAGGGATTCAAGATTTACCCTTAACAATTTCAAAATCTAATCCAATAATTAATATATATGCTATTGTTACACGAGGAAACTAGGGATGATTCATACCTTATATCTAGACACTTTTATGCAATGGAGATTTAGATGTGATAGTTTCCCAGAGCTCCCTCTTCTTGGAAATTCCTTCCGATGGGAATTTTATGATGATTGTATTAACATATGCCTAGACACGACCATTAGGGTAAGGGACTTTCACAAGCAATAGATAAATTACATCGATATGTATTTAAAACTGAGCAAAAACTTCATGAAGGTAGATTGGCTATGTTATATAAAAGAAAAACTTTAATATACCTCATGTAAACACAAATAAGTTTGATAATCAAATGAATCTCAAAACATTTCTAAAAACAAATATTCATCATGTGACACTCATGGAGGTAGGATGCTACCTACCATCATTTTAATTGTTTTTCTTGAAGTTAAAATTTTGTTTTTTTGTTCATTTAGGGAGAGACTTAGTGAAGAATTGCAATGTCTTGCGAAATTTTTGAAGAAGTGTGTCAAAACTTCCAGCTAATGCATCCTCCCCAACCTAAACTGAATTCCCCTCACCCACCTTTCAAGTTAGAGTCCCTGCCCCTCCCCTTCCCCCCAACAAAATCAAAGGAAAAGGTTTCATATTTGCCTTCCACATCACTAAAATATTAATCTTATATTTGTTAACCCTCCTTATCCAATCTTTACTTGGGTTTGAATAAATATATTTCTAATTCATCACTTGATACCACAACCCTTCACCTAGAACAACCCTTAAATATTAGTTTCTAAATCTTTTGAGAAAGGGAAAATGTTCTTAAGGCCCCATTCTTCCAACAAATTTGGTACAACCAATTTATCCCATTTTACCCATGGAATATCCTTTTTTAGCCGAACATCCCCCCAAAAACCTAAAATTTATCCTTCTAATATTTTTAAGAATCCCCTTTGAATTCGTGACATAGACATCCAATAGACGAGATTGTAGTGAGAATGACTTAAACTAGAACAAGTCATCCTCCCACAAACAACCACTTATAACTCCAACATACTAGCCATTTTTCCAGTTCAACTACATTCCAATTCTAGTCTTGTTTCAAATAATTATTTGGTTTTATGCAGAACCACAAACATTTCAACACATCTTCCAAATCTACCCTCAAGTAAGGAAGAATAGACATATAAAAACTTGTTCCTCCTACTTCAACTTTGAAAAGGAAATTGAAGATTTACCTATGTTAACCACTAACCTTGTTGCATTACGATACAGATTCATACCACCACACAACTTGGTTAGGTCTTGTCTATTACTATCACAAAATAATATTATATCATTTACAAGTAGAATATGTTAAGGATATAAATTCAACCCCATATGAACTCTTTTGAAGGTCCTTGATCTCTTTTCCTCCATTAATGATTTGCTAATCCCCTCAACCACTAGAATAAATAAGAACAACGACAAGAGGCATCCTATACTGAGCTCTATTCCTGCTCTAAAAAAAATTGAAGCAATGCCATTGTTGAAAAATGAGAAAGTGGTTGTCATTACACAAATCACCACCCAAGTAATAAAAAGGCACCTCAAATCCTAGATGTGTCATGAATAACCTTAGGTAAAACTAGCTAGCCCTATCACATTCCTTTGATAAATATAGTTTTATCATGACCACCTTTAATGCCTTAATTTAATCTTATAAATGAGCTCGTAAGAAAACCTAATATTCTCATGAATCTATTGACTAATTAGAAAACTGAAATGCTACCTCGAAATTGTCTTGGAAAAAAGTCTTTTTCACCTTGTTTGCAATGATATTTATGGCTATATTATCAACATAATTTCATAAAGATACTACATGAAAATCCTTAAAGGAAGATGGATTATATATGGTTTTGGAATAAGAGAAAAATATGTCATATTGAAAGCTGCTAACATTCTTCCACACAACCTTGTATCCTCTACCACCCAAAGGAAATTACTTTCCAATAATTCCAGGATTCCCCATAAAAATTCCATAGTGCAACCATATGTGTAGGTTTTAACCTTATGTTACTAGATGCTAAGATTCTTAATAATACAAAAAATATGCAATCGCACAACACATACATTAACATAGACATTTTCCCTAGAAACCTAGATCAGAAAATATAGAAATATATTTTTTCAATATATTCATCTTTAATATTACAATACAAATACATATATATATATATATATATATAATATATATATATATAATAATATATATATAATATATATCCCACAACATCCATAAAACACTAATCCATTTACCCTAGATTAGAATACAATTCTATTTCCTAACCAAAACTGCAAAACCATGGGCTAAACCACCATGTGACACAAAACCACTGAAATAGAAAACTGTATGTTGAAAACCTCCATAAACAAATGCAAAAAACCACCCATTTTTTTTCATGGGTGCTACCATCGAAGTCCTGTGTAGGTGGGTTTTCACACTCCTATGAAACCCCTAAGTAGGTGGCTACGTCACCCGAAAAACCCCCCAAATAAGGGGGTTTTCTCCCCCCTTGCAACATCCCATTGTGTGGAACACAATGTACAACACGTGGGGGTTGTCATGCAAATAATATAACACATACCCAACATTCTCCCACTTTTTTTCTATCCCTTGCATAGAGGGGATCATGGGAGTACATGATCAACAATCCGGGGTAATAATACCTATTTGTTCTCTACACCAAGAGAATCTCTTATTGCTCACAAATTTTGTTAATGAATCTGCAACATTCTTCAAAGTTTCCACATTCACCAATAACATATTTTGTGATATTGAACATCAATATTCTTTGTCTTATAATTATACACTAGGTTATTTTCTAGGAATATTGAACTATTATTGTCGCAATCTATCCTCACAACTCATTGTATCAACCCAATTCCTCAATAAAATCTGTAACGATATTGCTTCCTTGCTTGCATGAGTGACTGCCATGTATTCAGTTTCTATAGTTGAAAGTACCATTACAAACTATCTCTTTCTCATCTAACTAATTTCTCCTCTAGGTGGGTTAAACATATACCCACTTATAGAGATTCTACGATCTAGATCTCTATCCCAATTTACATTAACAAATACATGTTATGCCAAATACTTTGTCCAAACTTGGTATTCATCAATAGCAAAATCCATAGCTCAGTAGTGTCACACAAATATTTTAAAATCCTCTTTATTGTTGTCCAATGTTCTTTTCATAGATTTGACATACTTTCTCAATACTCCCACTACATGTGAAATATATATTCTAGAACAAATCATTGCATACTTCAAACTTCCAATGACACTGGCATATGGAATATGAGATATGTCCTCTTCCTTTTCCTATGTCTTGGGATATTTTTTTTTGCAGATAAATTTACAGATATAGGATTAAGAAACTTTACCAGTATCGACATATTTCCTCTGATTTAACAAGAGTATCCTATAACTTGCTTGATCTATTTTAATCTCCTTTCCCAAAATGAAATTTGGAGCACTAAGATCCTTCATGTCAAATCTAGAGGACAATTGAGTTACCACTTCCTGGATGATTTCCCTGTCATTTCCAATCAACAACATATCATCCACATATTGTTGGAAATGTAATTGGTGTCGGTCTTCATAATATAATTCAAATGTACCATTGATGTATTCATTTATTATATTAATTATTATTATTTCTCTAGTCAAAGCATGTTCTTAATGCTCATAGGGTCAATTGAGTCAAAAATAATATTTATTATGAGTCAAAGAAATGTAATTGAGTCAAGTCCCATTTGGACTTCTTGCAAAAGAAAAATAAGAATTATTTTTCGATTTAGAGTAAAAAATGTCACCAGAAAGACCAAGTCAGCCCTCCTGGACATGCTGGCCTAAAGAGGCACATATTCAACCTCCTGGACATGTATAAATAGAAGGCAACTTGACCTCATTTGATTACTCACTTAATCACATCGATTTTTGTGCAAAGATGAAGAATATATCTAGCTAGAGTCAAAGGAGAGAGAATATGAGTTGATTTATGCCATAATTTTGTTCACATGTGAGAGTTTTTTGAGGTTGTTTTTTTGGTATTGCAGGCTCGAAATTTTAGTGGTTGAAATTTTATGAGATGTCCAGATTTCTAAGATTTGACCAACATTGACTTCTGATTTATTGAAGATGGATTGAAGGAGGGATGACTTGGTCTTTTTTGTAGTCTTGGTTTTGGGTCTTGGATATCTCACTTTGATCTTATTCTATAATAAGAGGATTTTCTTGGGTTTCCCCCTTGTGGGGTTTTGCCTTGACTTCAAGCATAATTTCTTACGTTTTTTGTCTCTTGTGATCTTCATGTATTATATATTTCATTAATTTCTTGATGAAGAGGATATAAATTTAATAAGAAGTTAACAAATATTCACAAGTAATTATCAAGTTAAGATAAATCAATCATAATATTCTAGAACATTGGTTTCTCAACCTTATATAAGAGCTAAGGTGAAGGGAAGGCATATTAAATATCACATCTTGTTGGCTTATTTGAAGGTATCATTTCAACAATTACATTTCTTTCTGTCAAGGCTAAAGAAGAATACATGAAGAAATAGCCATCACATATTTTTGAAGAAGATCATCACAACAACTATATCTCTCTCTTTTGAGATCATTTAAGGGTTTTGATTCTCATTCATCAACATTCAACTCTCTTATCAAGACACTCTTACAACAACTTCTCTTCAACAAGTAAGTAATTCACTAAACTCTATGTCCTATTCTCCTATTCAAATGGCATTAATCGAAATCTAAAGCACATATCCAAGCCCATTAATGAAGGAAGGACTATATCTGAGCATGTTTATGGGTTGGACATAGTCTACATTCTGTCTATGTTCATGCCAAGATCTATGTACTATAACAAGGAGGATTGAAACCCTTAAGGACTAGGAAGAAAAACTACAATACATCAATTATAAGGACTGGATTTATTCTCACTATGTTGCTAGAAAGAAGAACACTGAAGCTTTGAACAACGGCACACATTGTTACAAAATTCTTGCGGCATAATTCACTATACTAATGGAATATAAGGCACCTTCTTCTGTAATATAAGATCAAGTTATGATATAAATATTATAAGGCACAAAAGGAAGTATTTGAGGTATATCAACAAAGACTCAAGGCCTAATATGATGTGACTTCTATACATGATATTCCCACATATGTTTGATAAAAGGAAGTTTATGTTATGTAAAGATGATGCAAATTGGTGTGAAAATACAATACAAATTTTGTACATGTAATGCAAGACTCCATGGTTATATAAATTCTCTGTGATGAAAGTGGCATCCTTCTCTGAAATGAAGCTATCACCAATATCTTTGTGAATTGGTTTATATGCATAAACAATTTGGTTAAATATCTTGTGGAAGGATCTTGATTGACATACTAGAGCAGGTTTTGGGCATATATATCAAGCGAACGAACAAGTCAAAAGGAATTAATATGGATAGAGGACCTAACTTTGTGAACCTATGGTGACTTAAGACTCAGAGAACAAGCTTAACTATATAATTCAAGGCATTCATGACACCAAGATTTATGTTATCCAAGACATCCAAATATTTTGAATTTTAAGTAAATAAGTTCTAAAACAAATGATGAGTTTGAAAGAAGTCCATATCATTGTGGCAAGTATTAAAGTATGAGGCACTACACATTTGTTGCAACATCTAGTTTTGAAAGAAGAGTTCTTTTATGTATAGGCTATATCAGAATTATCAAGAACAATGTAGTGATTACAAGGACGAAAACAAGAATCTGAATCTTTGAGAAATTCGTTAGCTTTGTGGTGACATTTGAAACCTGCTATGGCAATACATTGAAATAACATTCAATTTTTTTGTGGAATATATGTAATGACCTGAAGGATAAAAAAAATGTCTAGCATAAAGATCAAAGGATACAAATTGAATTCAGTTTACCTTGAAATAACAAACCTGTGACATATTGTCATTGGTATAAAATTGGAAGGGATCGAAACCTTAAAGACCATCTCTGTGTTTTTATAAAATCCTTGAAAGAACTATGATTAGACATATGAAGGTATAAGAATCTCATCTCAGTGGTACAAGTATGTGAAGTTGCAATGCCACTCTCTTAAATATAAAAGAAGGATAATTGACATACATGAAACCACTAGTCTATGAAGCTTGAAAGGAACCAAGACAAAGCTAGCAACTTAAAATAATTTTTGGTGGCTTATACAATGGATCAACAATTAAGAAACCATTGTTGAAAGAAATTTGGTACATGATCTTTTCAATAAGAAATAAGGTAAGCTCAAAAGAGGTATGTATCATTCTTGTTATTTCCATAACTATCTTGCAAACTATTGAGCATATAATGCTAATTTTTCTTGATCATGGTGAAGTCACATGAGGAAATAGTTAATGATATTATTCTCTTTTGAAATTTAGTGCAATATTATGAAAGGATATATATTAGAGTTCACATTGAAATATTTCCCTGATCAAGAAATGAAATCCCTGGTATTGAAGGCTTGCCAATAATATGTTTATGGTTTTGCACCTAACTAGTATGTTTGTAGAAATTTCAATTTTTTTAATGGTATGCCTTGAAGACTTTGGCATCTAGGGATTGTAAACCATAGCAAAGTTTGGACTAAAAGGAACATTAGAAACATAAACCCTAACTAATTGTTTCCACTGTAAATAGAAAACCAAGCCCTTGAGATTGATAGGAATGACATCATGCTGATGTGAGGACAAGATTGATGAAAAAGTCCAAGAAAATAGGGAGTTCACTCTCCTCAAAAGGATAAGTATTCTATATATATATTTTATTTATTTATTTATTTTTTAATTATTATTGTTTCTATTTAGACTATGCACTTTCCCTTTTGTTTTTTCATAATCTTCTAAAAAAGGTTGCAGGTCAAGGCAAGATCTATCTAAGCTTGACTAACAAATGGAAGAAATGGAATAACTCAACAAAGCACGAAGACTTCTATGAATCCTAATAGAGGTAATTGTAGAAGGAGACAATAGTTAAAATTATGCACCAAAGAAGTTGATTAGATGGCGAGAAAAGAGGGAGCTATATGATTTTGGATTGATACAATATTAATTGATTTTTGATGGAAAATCCAGAAAAATATTTTGATCAAAAGGAGAAGATACCTAATCTAGGGAAATATACTGTAGAAAGAAATAGAAGAGTTCTGATATCAGTTGATTGGTTCAATCCAGGAACATATAGATTGAAAATACTGATGTTGATGGAGATACTACTAATGATTGGAAGCTGATATAATTTCTTGGAAAAGTGTAAAAACAAAATTATGTTACGAAGGAAGAAGATGTGAAGGCTTGTGGAATCAACTGTGAAGCAGTTTGGCTCCATAAGGTGTTTGATGATTTGTTTGATGACATGTTGAAGCTATATCAAGATTGTCATAGAAACAGAAAGGCCAAAGTGATTTATGATTAGAGAGTATGATGTAGATAGGAGCCGAGAAGCTACAACATATCTCCATGGAAGAATAGGTAGTCGATGCATTAATGAGCACTTTTGAGACAAGCTTAGGCTTGTGGTTATTCCTCCCTATTTGAGAGAGAGTTGGGATCTCCTCCCTGGTTGAGAGGGAGTGAGGGTGGACACCGTATTCTCCATGTGTCGTGCACCATGGCTAAGACTAACAACCGTAAGCTTAGTGAATGCATTATTAGGGAGAATGGTGGATTGGATAAGCATATGAGACTGATATTATTTGAGGATTTGGAATTTCTGGATCCAATATAAGAATAGTCATGAGGATCGGTATTATTTGAGGGTATGGTATCCAAGATAAGAATAGTCTTGTGAGGGCATACCTGGTGAACATATAGATGGGGTATGCACCTAGAGAGGTGATGGTGGTGTTCAAATTTGTTTCTCCCAACATTGTGCTATGATGTGTAGTTTTCTTCCGGAGTTCTCATATCCATAATTGTTTGAATCGACGTTTCGAGCCATCCACCGTGGCTCATCATCAAGATAGATCAGTAATTGTGTAAGACAGATCTCAATGGAATGAATAAATAGGTTTCAAAGATGTAAAGGGAATGGGAGCCAACCCTGTCATGATTGTTTTATAATGTTTGGATTTAATTTAATTATATAATAATAAAAGTAAAAATACTTAAATTGAAATAAGCTTGTTAGTTAAGGCATTGTTATTTTTGAGAATTATGGTTATGATGATGCTTATCAATCCAAATCCCTTATGAGAATATTTCAATTTGAGGGTGTCCTATTGTGTTATTATGAATACCTCCCTAGGTAAGAGGGATTGTTGGAAATGTAACTAGTATTGGTCTTCATAATGTAATTCAAATGTACCATTGATGTATTCATTTATTTTATTGATTTTTATTATTTTTCTAGTCAAAGCATGTTATTCATGTTCATAGGGTCATTCGAGTAAAAAATAAAATTTATTATGAGTTAAAGAAATGTAATTGAGCCAAGTCCCATTTGGGATTCTTGTAAAAGAAAAAAAAAATATTTTTTGAGTCAGAGTAAAAAACATCACCACAAAGACCAAGTCGGCCCTCCTAGACAAGCCAACCTAAAGAGGCACCTATTTGACCTCCTAGACATGTATAAATAGAAGGCATCTCGAACTCATTTGATTACTCACTTAATCACATCAATTTTTGTGCCAAGATGAAGAAGATAATTAGTCGAAGTCAAAGGAGAGAGAGGAATGTAAAAGGAGAGAGAAGACGAGCTGATTTATGCCCTATTTTTTTTCACACGTGTGAGTTTTTTGAGGCTATTTTTGTGGGATTACAAGCCTGAAATTTCAGGAAATTACTAGTTTTTTGAGATTTGACCAACATTGACTTCTAATTGTTGAAGATGGATTGAAGTATTGGTCTTGGTCTTGGGTCTTGGATATCTTACTTTGATATGATTCTATAAGAAGAGGATTTTTTTGGGTTCTTGGATTTCTTGTGTTCTTTGTCTCTTGTGATCTTCATGCATTGTATATTTTGGTAATTCCTTGATGAAGATGATATGAATTTAATAAGAAGCCAACAAACATTCACAATTAATTATCAAGTTAAGAGAAATCAATCATAATCTACTAGCACATTGGTTTCTCAACACATACAATACCAAATAAATAAGATAATAATCAACTAAGTTAAAATACATACAACGATTTGCTTTTCTCCTTATGAAGCCAAGTCCCAATATATACGTACAATTTTTTGACACCACATTCATGGTGATTGTTTTAACTCATATAAGGAATTCTTTAGCTTGCATACCAATTCTTTATTTCCCTCACCACAAAGTATTTTGGTTACATCATGTTGATTTATTCTTCCATATTCCAATGTAGGAATGTTGTCTTCATATCCATCTGTTGTACTTTAAAATCAAAAGAAATAGCAATACATAAAAGAAATCTAATTGAAGTAAACTGGGCAACGTGAGAAAAAATCTCACCAAATTGAATTACATCTACTCAGGAATAACCTTCTACTACTAACTGAGATTTGTATTCCTCCATTATACCTTCTTAAATTCTCATTAAACGCACATTTTCTTCCAGGGTGATTTATTCCAAGAAACAAATCCACTAGATGCCAAGCCTCATTCTTATTTAATACTACCATTTCTTCAACCATCATGGTGTTTTTCCAGAGTTTTCCTTCCCATAAATTCACTTCCTCCCTAATATTTATAGGATAATAATCAATAATAAACAAAGTATAATTTGAATGAAAATAAGGTGGAGCATACCTTTTTCGCTACCTATTGTCCCAAACCAATCTCCTCAATACCAGAGTATGTGGTTCTTCTTCTTCTTCCGATTCCTATTCTTTTGTAGAGTCTGATTCATCATCCTTCAATTCAAAATCTATCTTCTCTTGTTCTTTATCCATTGATAGGACTTTTCCTTTGACAAAATCTTTGATTTCTCTGAGTTCCACGTCTCAACTATACAAAACCTTCTTAGTTTTTGGGTTCCAAATCTTATAACCTTTCATGCCATATTTATATCCAATAAAGGAACACTTTTAAGCTTTCTTAGTCTAACTTACTCCTACCATCCTTTGGAAAGTGAACATATGCATCACAACCAAATACCCTAAGATGTTTAAGAGAGGGTTTCTTATCAATCCATACCTCCTGTACATGCATGTCATCCAATGTTGATGAGGATGATCTATTTACCAGGTAACATTCAATATCCACTACCTCAACCTAGAATTCTTGTCCTAATATGGCAACAATGAGCATGCCCCTTGCTTTCTCCATTAATGTCTCATTTATCCTTTCCACAACTCCATTATGTTGAGGTGTGTATGGAGTCATATTTTTCCTTTCTCTACCAAAATTCTTACACAATTATTCAAATTCATTCCCATAGAATTTAACACCATTATTTGTCCTCAACACCTTATTTTCTTCTCTGCGTGATTTTCCACAGGAGCCTTAAACTCTTTCAATTTGTCAAATATTTTAGATTCTTCCTAAGTAAATAAAATCAATGCATTCCTTGAGAAGTCTTCCCTAAACGAGATATAGTACACAAATTTACCCAATGATGGAATTGACAAAGGTCCAAACACATCACAATGCACCAACTGTAATATTCCTTCTACCTTTAGCACTATACGATAATCCTACCCAATTCTTCTTTCAATGTAAAAAATGTTCACATAAATCAAAATACATAGAGTAATTCGACGTACTTTATACCTTACCATTAACATGTAGTATTCAAAGGCCCTTCTCTCCTATATGTCATAGTCTTGGTTGCCACATAATAGTCTTTTCTCTAGAGACTATAGGAATTTTTTCATTATTTAGCTCCACTCTCAAGAACAACGAAACTATTTCACCCGTCACTCAAAATTCTTTCCAACAAATTATACAAAGTTCCAATCTAAAATTTCCTCAAGAAAGCCATTGCTCATTGAACCATCCTACAAGTATCCTTTTCAAACATTATTTATACATGCATAACTCATCTTGCTTATAAAAATCAAATTTATAGCCAATCTTGGGATGTGTAGAACACCATGGAGTGTTCTATTCCTCCCATCCATGAGATTCAACTTGAAATTTTCTCATATGATGATTCTCACTGTTGAGTAATCTCCTAGTAAAACATGTTGCACAAATCTTTATATAAAAAACACATATACTTTTTCTTTGAAAATATACTATAAAATTCTTCATACAAAGTAAGCACTGACTTACAATTTTTGTAGGGACCAACCCACACAATATTTCAGTCCCCTAGATGAGCACCAACTCAAAAAATTTATAGGCACTAACCTACAAGAGACACTAATCCCCAATGCTAAGCACCAAATCAACAAATTCATAGGCACCAACCTGCAAGAGACACTAATCCCCAATGTTGAGCACCAACTCAACAATTCGTAGACACTAGCCTACTTCTTCAAGGTACTTCACGAATTCTCCAGGTTCACACAATTTTCCTTTCTTCAATAGAGCTGTTAACCAACCATTCCACTCTTAGATTTTCTCACTCAAGCCTAATCTGAACCACTTTTCTTATTGTTTAGAGAATTTTCGGCGAAATCACATAAATATTCTTTTGTCGACGCCATATATGGTGTTCCTGTGGGACACCATATATTGGTGAGACGGGTCGCTCTATAAATCAGAGGATTAGTGAGCATTCAGCTGACCTAAGGCATGGTAGGACCAAGTCCTCAACCTTGGATGAACATGCCGGGAAGACAATGCATCATGTCTGTATTGAAGGTGCTCAAGTCATTGCTAAAGTTGCGCAGTTTCACCATCGCAAATTTAGAGAGGCCCTGGAAATTGAGAAAAGGCCGAATAATCTTAATAGAGATGATGGCTGGAAGATTAGCAGTTGCTGGGTCCCAACCCTGTCTTCCTAGCCTCCTCAGTCCCCCCCTTTTATTAGGGCTTAGGGTTTTTCCTCTCCTTAAGAATTGGTTTCGGGGGTTGGTCCCCTTTTTTCCTGGGTTGTTTTTCCCCTTTAGTCCTAGCTTCCCTTTATTATTGGTATGGTTTGTCCTATTATTATGCGGTGTATTAGTTATTAATAGGTTATTAGTTAATTTCGGGCCAATAAATGTATTAACCTATTTTCCTTTAGGTTATTATTGGGTTACATTTAAACATAAATATTAAAATTAGGTTAATAATATTCATGAAATAGTTAAATTTGGTTTCATAAATTTCAATCATATATGTTTATATATTTAACCTTTAGAATTGAAATAATAATTATTATCCTATAACATTCTATTAGTATCTTTACCTATTTTCATATATAATTTTGACCTTATATGTAATAATATATTTACCCAATTACATGGGTTATTTTAATAATATTATTGGAATAATAAATTATTAAATAGATATTAGATTACTTAATAAATACTTAAATTACTTATAAAATTATATGGAATAGAGGATATATCACTTATGAATTTAATTTTAAATGGACCTTGATAAATAAAAATAAAAATTAATCCACCTAAAATTTTACTAACTTCTAAGAATAATAGTAAAGAATTTTTTATATATCAAGAATATTACTTGTTTATAATAGTATTGGAATAATAGATTAATATATAAATATAGATCAATTAATATTAAATTAAATGAATTAAAAAATTTATTAATTTAATTTCAATTGGACCATTGGTTTTAAATGACAAATAAAAAATAAAATTATTATTAAATAAGTATATGCTGCACCTATGATATTATTTTATGTTGAATGCGTTAGCTTTTGGATATATATATACACATTAACAAATGAATACTTTTATTATATAATGTACCTAATTTAACTAATTCCTTAGAATAATAATAATTAAATATAACAAGAATATTTTTTGGTTTGACTCGGGGCATTAGGTCAAAATTAGCTGTTGGAAATGTAGCCGTTGGAGTCTCTGCACAGACTATTTAACAAGCTGGGCTGGATTGGTTCTTCAACTTGTCCTAACGATGAACCACACTGGTTGGTTTGAAACGCGTCGACAAAATAATATTTATGTGATTTCGCCGAAAATTCTCTAAACAATGTTATGGATCATAGAAGTCTAAAATCACTTTTCTTATTCTTTTTCCTTGTCATAGTTCTTGTCTTGGGTCATTTAAGTTTCAATTCGCATATTAGGTCACTGTAATTGTTGATTTTGTATAACTTTCGCAACTTCAAAACACTTTAAGCTCAAAAGGAAGATACCACCTGTCAAGAATTTAGAGTGACTAAATACAAGTACAATTTGACTGACTATAGTTTCTCAAGTGTAACAAAATAAGTGAAATACACGCTACTCTAGATCTCTACTATTAAGGAACTATTGGATGGAAATATCATAATTGCAACATAAAACATTTAGGTTCTATCTCAGAGTGAAAATATTTTTATGACCTCAGACAATATACCATTGCAATAGCATAAAAATACTGTTTGAAAAAAACTCCAAAACATAAAATTTCCACTACTACCACTCTTATTTAGGGTAAATTATAGATTGCAACCTAGAAGAATCAGGGATTGTCCTCCTTCAACAAAGCACAGAAAAATTTCTCGAAATTTCTCAAAACTAGCACATAGAAATCAACCTCTAACAGGGCTCGACCTTCAACAACTGAACCAAATCTCAACCTCAACAGGGACATAACTCAATCTCAACAGTAATAGAACTTGACCTCCTTCAATAGAACTAAACCTCTATAATAGATCTAGACCTCTCAACAAAATAGAACTAGGCCTTTAGAATAGACCTTGGCCTCCTCAAAAATAGAACTAGAGCTGCTCCAAAACAAAACTTGACCTGTGGCTAGCTTTCCAAAAGAGAGAGAAACCTTCCACAAAAATTGTGCCAAAATATCCTTTTTACGTCCCAGTTAGGGTGGTGAATATATCGCACAAAAATTCCTCCAACTCGGTTAGAACTCGAATTCATTTCTTTTCCTCTTGGTTCATGAGGTATGAACCTTAGACTTGTTCCACTTGCTTGCTTAAACATAACCAAATTAGCTTGAGAAAATGGTTGAAAACTATCCTTCTCATGATTATCTATATTTCATTTAGGTTCTAGGGTAGGGCTAACTTGTCTAGTTGCTAGGCTTACTTGTGCAAATTGCAATAATGTTCAAAAAAAAAAAAAAAAAAAAAAAAAAAAAAATTTCTCCTCAACTCTGAGAAGTTAGAAGGAATTCCATATATCTTTGGAAAGGTATTGAAATATGTTATTTGAATTTGTAACTTTTTCTTTCATTTGGACAATCTTTTAACATAAATAACAAACATTTTCAACAATATCCCCCTTTTATAATGAAAATACTTTGATATTTTCTTCTTTCGACAATTTCTCCCTTTGTTTGCATTCTCTCCATACTTCTTGTCAGTTTCTCCCCTTGTTTACATTGCGTTCCCCTTTTACATCAATACCAAAAGATGCTCCCCTTATTTGCATCTTCCTATAAGCTATTCCTCTTTTTCTATCATCAAGCACTGCTCCCCTTGACTTTTTGCTTCCTAAGAACACTTGAAATATTTGAAAGAGAAAATCTAGGGTTTTGGCCAATGATCTTGAACAAAACGTGACATTTTTCCTATGAATGTACAAAGACTAACATTTTTCCATTTTCATACGACTCACCAAGAAGTTCGAAGAGTATTAAAAATATTTTAGCTTCAGGGCGAACCTCTATAGACTGCGCTATATCCTTGTTAACAACACTATGTCACCAACTTGAATTTTCGTTAGCTCATTCAATACTTTGTGAGAAAGAACCTCTACCTGCCTAGGGAATGTGGTAGGGAAGAGCACAATCTATCTGTCTAGTATGGTATTTTGAACTATTATAGTAATTTGAGGCAGCCCATATAAAAAATATTATCAACTTCATCCATAACAAGATCCACTACAACAGAATAGGAAAATAACACCAAAATTTAGTGTATTTCAGTTTACGAATTGGACACCTTTCTAGAACAAAAATGGGCACAATCTAAAATGTTTATCATAGTGCCTGGAATAACGCCAGAAATTACGTCGATATAATGATGAAAATAACGCTAGAAATAACTCCAGAAATAGTGTCCAGAATTCTGCCAGAAATAGCATCAGAAATTTCATCGGAAATTACACCGGAACTAGCGTCAATCATAATGCCAAAAATAACGTCATGAATAGTGCTAGAAAGAGCACCGAGAATAGTTTTGGGAATAACACCAGTTCTAGCACCAGAATTAGCGCCAATATTTGCTTCTAATTTGGCTTCTAGTTTTACATCCAATATTGCTTCTCGTTTTTCTTCTAGTGTGGCTTCAATTTTTTCTTCTAATTTGGCTTCCATTGTCGCTTTTGTTTTCTTCCAAGTGCCGAGAATGGTGCAAGGATTTGCTTCCAGTTTGGCTTTTGATTTGGCCTCTAGTTTTTCTTCTTGTTTTGCTTCCAGTTTTGCTTCTATTTTTGCTTCCCGTTTTGCTTCTAGTGTGGATTCCAATTTTGCTTCCAAATTTGGCTTCCATTGTGGCATTCTTTTTTTGCTTCCAAAAATGATTATTGTTTTGCATACAGTTAAATTAATATGTTTTATTTCAATTTAATTAGTTAAATATATCAATGTCTCTTAAATAAGTTATATGATTATACAGTAAGTCATATGAGTGCATTTGAAATATTTTATAGGATAACATTTATAAAGATTTTTTAGGGAAGCAAAAATCCATACAAATTGATAATGTCATTATAATTATTAAATCTCCACAAAATAGAATGTACAACATCCAATATATATAAAATAACAAGATAATTATTGTAACATGATCATCATCTATAATTAAAACAAGTGAGTCAAATATATATAATTTAAGTGATTTTGACAACATCCATTATGAGCAGTAAATCAAAGCCATCATACGTAATAAATATGCATCCAAATCATCAATCATTTTCAATTTATAAAAATTAACGAGTCAATACTAATAAGATCACCATCATATATAATTAAAACAAGTGAAATTCACATATACTAGTAGATCAATAACATGTGAAAATGATACATCATGCACAATTAATATAAATAAAAATGATAAAATATGTGAGACAGAGTGATATAAGTTAATATGATACATCATGTCAAAATGATATAAATCAAAATGATACATGTAAAAAAGATATAACTCAATAATATGGTACTGGAGGCCGTGAAAATGATATATACAATACTAACCATGAAAATAGGCATCATAATAATATATAAAAAATGGTCCATGATGCAGTCTATATGATCATGAATGTCAGTGGCTGCTACCAACAAACCCATCATCACCATCACCATCGTGATCATGATCAACCTCACCACCATCTATATTTGTGTCACAATGAGCATCATCTTCCATCTCAACATTAGACCCAACATGATGTTTGATTTTATGTAATGTTGGATCTATGTGATGAGGATCATTCTAAATGTTTTTTTTGCACAACAAGAATCATATTATATAATATCAAAATGCACATACGATAATAAATTTCAAATAAGTTACAACTAAGATGCCATTCCAATGAAGGTTTCAAGATTTGGTGGGAGAATAATCATAGCTCAAAGGCAAGATGAATAATGCTTATCTAGATCTATGATTATCAAGTTGATAGGTGAAAAAAGAAACAAACATGAATATAGAGCATCAGAATGAATTTCAACAAACTTATATGACTTTTGTTTCAAATATGAAGACTAAAAACACTTATGGAATTGCACATGAAAAACATTACTAGAAAAAATGACTACCAAGCACCACTAAAAGAATCTCCGATATAAGAGTTTAAATACTTTTGCCATTAAAACTCTATTAATCTCAAAATAGGTTCAAATACAACACAAGTATTTTTCTTTAGAAACGAACCCTTCTCTCTATTTTTCCATCTAATTTATACAAAAATCACATAAGCTTTGAGATCCATAATATCTGGAAAGTTTTAATTACAAAATACTAAAAATATATACATATCTTGATGACTTTAAATTAAACATGAGAAATACAGATGCAAGGAACAAGTGATGAGTTGGCACTTTGAAACATAATCCATGGTGGCAAAAATATAGGCCTGTAGCTATAAAATCTGCTGAAGATGTGGATCCAAACTGTTTACTGACAATCTGGAATAAAATCTAGAAAACCCCCTTTTTATAGCCCTAATATCCCGATTTGATATTGGCTGATATGCTCAAAATAACAATTTCCTTTTAATCTCTTCCATGAATTTACCTTATCTTTCCAATATAATGCTTATTATATAAAGATAACCTCTGATAATAATTGGAAAAATATGTATCCTTATTGTTATCAAAACAATGTTGCTAGGGAGTACTATTCAGATGTTGAAAAAATATCTGGGTATATGCTGTCGAAATCAAAACAATGAAATCATTGCCAAAATATCTGGCAGTGCTGTAAAAAAAATCAAAGATCAATGCTGCCAAAACATCTGGCAGCGCTGCCTTTTCGATGCTCATTTTACAAGGCATAGAATTTTGGCATAAAGAAGTATTAGAGATGGAGAAACAAAAATATTATAGGATTTTCCAGAGATTGAAGAGGTGAAGAGTTGGCCACAAGTTGCCCATGGTTTTGAAGGCAATTCTAGAAGTGTTGCTAATGATCCAAAGAACTGCAAAGGAGAGTGAAGACACTTGGGATGAGTGTATGACATGCATGTCAGCATTAGAGTACATCATACACAAATCAGCCCTACTATATCTTTGTATAAATGATGTTGCACTAAACTTATGACAATCTCTTCTTTTGTTAGAGGGATTTACTATGGATCTTTACCCAACATTGGAGGCCACTTTTTAGGAAAAGTGTTCACTAAACCAGGCCAATTTTATGCCCATACCAATACTGGAAGTGCATCATTCCATAAATTCAAGGATCAATCCTTTTATCATGTTGTTTCTAGGTGACATTGTATTGAAGTCAAAGAATTTTTTCAATACTGCCTGAGAATACTGGAAAGTCCTACAACAACTCAAAAGATAACAAAGATGATAATGTTTACTTATCCCTTTGATTATCAAGCTGGTAGACAAGAAAAGAGGACAAACCATTACAACAAAGAATCACAATGAGTTATGTGCAACTTCAGCAAAAATGTTGCAAATATTTGAATCTCATAACATTAGAGAATCTCAAAAGAGATGAATTCCACGAAACTTAACTTTAGATCAAATATGAAGACTTAACATCCATGAAATATCACACATGAAAGGAACATAACTAAGGAAACAGATTGATAAACACCACAAAAGGAATATATGACATGCAAGCTTTAATACTTCTGCCTTGAAAATCTTATTAATCTAAAAAATAAAACATACACAATATAAGTTTGTTTAAAAAAAAAACAATCCTTGGTTCTTTGTTTTTCACAGCTTTATAGAAGTTTACAAAATGAAATCCATAGTTTTTGGGCAGTTTTACAAAATTACTATAATATATATTTAGATATATAATATATCATATTATATATAAATATATAATAATATTATTATATATAATATAATATATATATTAATATAATCTATTAAAACTAAAACTGAAAATACATTTACAAGGAAAGAATAATGCGTTGATAATTCATGAGAACAAAAAGTGGCCTCGTAGCTGTGAAGTTGCTAAAGATGTGGATCGAAATAGGTCACTGATAATTTGCAGTAAAATATGGAGAATCCCCTGTTTCTTGCCTCAAGATCCTTCTTTGATGTTGATTGATCTGCTCAAAATGGAATTTTCCCTTTGATCTTTGTTCTATACTTATCAAAATAGTGCTTTCCGTGCAATATATATTCTCCAAAAATATTTTGACAAAATCCGTATCCTTGTCGCCCTCAAAATTGTGTTCCCAGGGAGTATGATTCAAGTGTTGACACAATATCTGGGTATATGTGTTTTCAAAATCAAAACAGTGAAAGTGTTGTTGAACATATCAAAGGTCAGCACTTCCAAAACATTTGATAGTGCTATAAAAAACAAATAAAAAATTAGTGTTGTTAGAACATTTAACAACATTGTCTTTTGGATACTTATTTAACTTTTTCTGTTGCATTTAGCAAAAGTTCCATATTGCTAGTTTCAATATGTTTTGTCTTTTTGCTTTCCTAGGCCTTGGGGCCCTATTTTTCTCTTTTACTCTATTTTGGGTCTTCTTCTTCTTAGAGGAACTTGAAGCTTCCTCCTTGTTGATTAGAAAATCCGTCATAGGTATATCATCAATATAAATGACTTTCTCTTTCAATGTTGGGTTTTGCTGCAATTTAGAGTTGATCCTAAGCTTATTTATGGGCCTTGTATGGGGTCTTCTCATCCCATACATCTCAGCTAGGGTAACCTCTTTCTCCTCTTCCTTTTCTTCTAGTTTGGATGATTGGGTTTGATCTTTTAAGTCCTCTGTCTCACTGAGTATAAACCCCGAGCCCCTTTCTTGTTTATTACTCTTAATCTTATCAGTGTGGTAATCTTCTGGCACCTTTGGAAACTATTATCAAGGGGAAGATGAAGTTTTTTTTCTCAAGAACCCTCGTGCTCCTTACATACACTTTTTCTGCTATAGGAAAAGAAATAAAGTCTTCTATTTTTTTTACCTAATGAAGATTTTCTCCTACTTCTGGTAAGGATAGAGGAAATTGTTTACTTTAGAGCTTCGGGGTTTTGGATAGGGTTCTTTTCGTTTCTCTATTTCTTACCCTTGACAACTTTCAATTTGGCAACAATTGATTCGACAAACCCTCCCAATAATAAGAAATGATACCATGTTCTTCCTATCTTGCTCAGATGATTGAAAACTAATATTTTAATCAAAATCTTATGAAAAATTCAATGGGGAAAAGAATTAGGTTTTGTTCTAATTTTTGCAGACATTTTCATAAGACTCTTTAACAAGAAAAATTGCATGTTCATTCTTAATTGACCAACTAAATGAGCCAAAAAATTGAAGTGGTACATTGCAATCCTATCATACCTACCCTCACACATAAAATACATCTGTATGAACTTCTAGGTGCCATTCTAAGTGGGTTTGAGGCATTTTCTTTATACATTCATCCTCCAATTTTCATTTTGGTGCCCTTCCATTAGGAGAAATGTGATGTTGATACCCAAAAGGTTTTGGGTTTTAAACCATCTATCCCATCAACAAGAAATCTTGTTGCCTCAATAAATATTTCCTCTATAAATGGGGATGAAATGTCAACAAGAGTAACCACCTTCCCATCAAACCCCTCTGCGAAGAACCTAGGAACATTGTAATTGAACCCCTAGAGCATGTGACAATACTCTTCCCAACTCGCCCTCATAAACCATTCATAATATTATGAATAAGATTCAATAAAGTTTGCTCCCTTTGGCTCATCCCTGCACAAAGGCCCTCCCTTTACCGTATTTGTGAATGGATATGGAAATCAAAAAACAATTGAAGAATCAACAATTGATCAAGGACAGATTTTGTGTAGAAATGCTAAGAAATTTGCTACTGCTAATCAATTTGAACTGAAAATAAGAGACACAAATTTCTTCTACTATTTTGCAGAAAGGAAAACACACAATATAAACAAATGCAATAACATGCAACCATCAAAACACGAGGAACACAATGATTTTACAGGGGAACCCAGCTAGGAAAAAGCCCTCCACTTCTTTGCATTAATTTAGATGAGGATATGGATCAGTTAGAATGGTTGCTTCACACATGAAGCACATCCTTCACTACAATTCTGATCTCCTACTATTATAGCACCATTTACCACCCTTGGTATATTTGATGCTCTGTGTTATGGCCTAGGGCAACCCTTCCCTTCCAGACTTGGTCCAAATTCTAAAAAATAATGTTTTAAATCCCATATGTTGTTTTTCCCTGTATAAAAAGCATATACACGTGGGTCAATCTA
>APFE030129876.1:285283-310438 GCA_000404065.3 Pinus taeda
TGATGTGTTCTCCTGTGAGGACAGGATTGATTAGTTCTCTTGTCGAGGCATCCTACCCATGTAGTCTGGGACTCATGGGAAGTACCTCTCATCTGATCAATGAGTAGGGAAATGAAGTTAGGGACCATAGTAGTACCGATGGACTCATCGTTGTATCTACCATACTCCCTACGCTAGGATGACCTCCATTGATCTGGGATCAATGATACTGGTCTGGGACCAGTGGTAGGAGTTGTACCATACTATGACGCTGACTTCGGGTCCGTTGAGACTGGTCTGGGACAAATGGTACATACTCTGAGACTGAATTTGTGTCAGTGCAGTACTGGTTTGGGACCAGTGAGAGTGGTTCATACTATGACGCTAACTTCGAGTCGGTTGAGACTGGTCTGGGACCGGCGGTACACTCTCTGAGACTGCGATACTGGTCTGGGACCAGTGGTAGGAGTGGTACTTACTATGAAGCTGACTTCGGGTCGGCTGAGACTGAATTTGATTCAGTGGAGGATGATACTGGTTTAGCACCAGTGGAGTTGTACTCACTATGACACTGACTTCGGGTTGGTTGAGACTGGTCTAGGACCAATGGTACATACTCCGAGACTGACTTTGAGTCAGTATGATACATCCTCGATCATTTCTTCTTCTTCATAATTCAGACAAAAGTAGAGTAGAAAAGAAAAATGCAAGAGCAGAGAAAAATAGAGCAAAACAGTACAGGTCAGTACAGGGCAGAACAAGTCAAAGCAAATCAGGCAGAATTGACCAGAGCAGGGCAAGGGTTAGGCTATACAGGGAATTTGATGGATGAATAGTAACGACCGATAGACAGATTGCAGATGAAGTTCTCCATGGTTGAGAGGGAGTGTTAAAATTGGCAACCAGGGCAAAACTTCATGTGGGTCATCTTATTCATGGCTGATAATATTTTTATTATATTCCTCTCGTCGAGAGGTGTAGGATTGATATAAATATCATCCGATTCCGATAAGTATTCATGGAGATATGAATTTATTTTGATTATTGAATTATTATCAAGCCGACCTACAACTCATGTAGGCTCAGAAGCCCAACAATCACATCTATTCAAACACCAACGTTGTATATAAATACAGGAGGAATTTTCCTCATTTGGACTCTCTCATCTCATCACATCTCTCTCTCTCTACTACGCAGAAAAGAGTCTCTTCTCTACTGTGCTAAAAAAGGGTCTCTCCCTCACACATGTGAAGCCGGAAGCTATTGAAACTGAAGTTGCAACTGCAAAAGTAAAGTTTGACCTGTGAGGACCAGAAGATCTTCTCATCTGAACTGTAGTCTAGGTTCATCTAAACCTCCTCTAGAAGCCACAACTTTTGGTGGTGGATTCAAGTCAATTCGACAGATGGTTTGCAAGATATCGACTGCCCTAGTTTGAAGGAAGCTGCTGAAACTGAAGCTGCAACTGCAGAAGTGAAGTTTGACCTGTGGACCAGAAGATCTCCTCATCTGAACTGCACTATAGGTTCATCTGAACCTCCTCTGGAAGTCACAATTTTTGGTGGTGGAATCAAGCCGATCCGACAGTCAGTTTGTGAGATATCGTCTACCCTAGTTTTGATGATGAAGCGGCTAATGATAATGCTGCTGATCTAGGGTTTGCTACTGCTGATATAAATCAGATTTATTGTACTATTTCTTTTTGCTGAATTATTGAAGATAAAAGAAGATTTGATCAAAGGGTTTCCCCACACATTGTGGGGTTTGTCCTTGGCTAGCCACCACATCTTGTGTCTCATGTCTTGGCTTGTTTTCTGTTGATAGTTTAATGTTCTATCTACACTTTACTTTATGTACATGTGATTTCTAATCTGTGGAATATAATAAGAAAAAGAAGTAAACTCTTATAAGCATAGAACATACCATAACTTAACACAAGGTGGAATGCTCAAGGTCCTCTGCACTTACCTTTCCTGGCAACTTTAAACTTTCCAAATCTATCAAGGTTGACTAATGATCCTATCTGATATAACCCGGCTTGATCTCTGCTTCCAACCAAACTTCTATCAGACATACCCAAATTCGAAGGGAAGAATGGTGAAGATCTGAGCCACCATATAATCACTTTCCATTTATGGTGTTTGTCGAACTCCATGATAGATGATTCAATCTGGTTGAGATTATTTCAATGCACCCTAACTGGGAATGCAGCTAAATGGTATATTGAACTCCCAGGTGGCACCTTCACTTTTTTTGGTGACTTGGCTATGATATTTTTAAACCATTTTCAATTGCTCGTTCGTTATGATGCTGGAATTGAACTCCTAGCTAATTTCCACCAGGACCAAGCAACCCACATTTCTGATCATATCTAGGAATGGAGGAGAAGGAAGAGGCTTATTAAAGCCAATATTCCATAAGAATTCCTGCTTTACCAACTTCTCAAATATTTGCAACCTAAAATATCTAAGGATGTATCACTCTCTGATGTATTCACCGAAGAACAAGCTATTTTAAGAGCCCAACAACTAGAACTCATATACTCTCAATCTAGGGTTCTTGAGAAAATTTTTCCTGATGCTCCTAGATTTAAGGTCGATCTAGACAAGCCGAAGCCAGGTCTCCATGCTGACGGGCTAGTCAGATTGATTGATAATAGCACATCTAACCTTCTAAATCAATTGCAACAATTGTATTTGCAAACTGCTTCTTCTATTCAGGCATCGCCATCAGTGCCCATGCCTTCTCAATCTTCGTCTATCAATACTGTTCAAACTTCTAACCCCAATGGAAACCAACAATCCAATGGGAAGAAGAAAGGACGTGGTAGGAAAAAGAATCAAGATGGGAAGCGTAATGCAAATAACCTCGACAGTGATACTAGGGGTGGGGTAACAAAGAGTCCAAAAAGAAAGTAAAGTTTCCATGCAAGGTATGCAATGGTGACCATTTGACTCATCTTTGCCCAAAGATTCAGGATGCTCAGTACTTATTGGTTCAACAAGGGTCTTCGAGCTCCTAGGATGTGCTAACTAACCCTTTTCCCCAAGGGAATCTGTCGTTTTTTGGCGCGAATGCTACTACTGGTACCCCCACAGGGGTAACCAGGAAGAGGAAAATCCATCAAATGTTTATATGACGAGTTCACATATTGACGTTGCTACACGGTCACATGATTATGGTGAACCAGAATCGTCTAAGGCTAAGACTGACCTTGATGTTTCAGAGCCACTCCATATCGAGAGGCCTATAGTTGAGTCTATACCTCGGATGCCGAAAGGCTCCGAAAAATGTTCGACAATTAAAACCAATGCCAAGGAAGCTCAAAACTACTCTATTGTAGAAGATCTGGCCCAGAGTCCTTGTGCCATGGCAGTGTTAGAGGTACTCTAGTTGTGTCCAGCACAAAGGAGTGCATTACTCACTGCGATCAGAGCAATTGATCCAAAAAACTCTCTTGTTCTTACTTTCGACATGTCGAATATCAAGAAGGGACTCCCACATCATATGGCTTTTCAAATCAAGTCGAGATATCGAAATACCAATATCTTTCAAACTGTAGTTGATGAGGGAGCTTCCACATTTGTAATGTCCATATCATGTTGGAAGGCTATCAAATCACCTCAGGTTGTTTCATCACCTACTCTCTTAACAACATTTGATGGTCATTCTCACAGGCCACATGGGATTATTCTAGCCTTTCCCGTCTATGTTGGGGGAAAGGTTGTAAGTATGTTTGTAGAAATAGTTGATGCAAATTTGGATTACAATCTCCTTTTGGGAAGAAATTAGATTTATGAGATGGAAGCTATTGTATCATCATTATTCCACATCCTCTGTTTTCCTCATGAAGGGAGAATTGTAACGGTTGATCATATGGATTATTCTTCCGGTGAATCCAATGCATCTTCTGAATCTACTATTCCCTTATTGAACAATCCTAAGTAGCCTATTAAGAACCTAGGAGTTGGAATGTACTCTTCCTTAATGGGTACCTTTAATTTTCCTGCTCCTATTGCTATAATTAATGTTATTTCATCTTCTAAGGTACCTTCTTGAAGAAAGTTCTTTAGAACTCATTATTTTTTGGATCCTTGGCGCTTACCCTCTTCTACCACCACATTAGATGAGTGGAAAGTGGGTAGAATGGCATTTCCTATGTCTGCAGCTGAAATTTCTTACCAATCTATAGTTAACACTGCAGACTCCGATCCTTCTCCCTTTTCACCAGAGGAGCTAGATGGGGATGTGGCTCTGGCCTAGACTCTTGATTCAACTTCTGCTATGGATTGCCTAGATACTATTTTTCCATCCGAAGAAGCAATTCTAGAAGCAATGACGAGTGTTGAGAGACTGTGGGATGATTTGCATCATCGGTCATATTTCCTCCGTGATTTGCAAGAAGTAGAATCAAGATTGTCCAGTCCTTCATCTATTAGTGATGTTCACGCAATTTTAAATCCTTTGGCTCCAACACAATTTTTGGCCGAAGGTAACATGTCTTTCATTTCACAAACTGTTCCAGTGAACATCTCTATGAATCCCAACGTTATCAAAAATGTCTTCTTTGGAGCTAATTGTTCCCCTAAAGAAATTCAAACTTATACAGATCTCTTTAAACAGTTTTGAGGCGTGTTCGCTTGGTCTTATGAGGAAATGCCAGGGATAGATCCATCTATAGTCCAACATGAGATCTAGACATGAAAATGCAAAACCTATTTTCCAGAAGCTTCAACCGGTAAACCCTAGAAAAGAAACAACTATCAAAGTTGAGGTTGAAAAGTTGCTTAAGGCGGGTTTAATATACCTCGTTCCTTTAACTGAGTGGGTCTCGAATCCAGTCCCCATTGACAAGAATAAAGGAACGATCCATGTATGCATTGAATTTAGGGCCTCGAATAAGGCTTGTCCTAAAGATAAATACCCCACACCCTTTATTGATCATATTATCGACGAATGTGCGGGTAATGAGATTTTCTCGTTTATGAATGGATTTTCAGGTTATAATCAAATCACTATTCATCTAGGAGATCAACATAAGACAAATTTTATTTTCCCCTCGGGTACATTTGCATATAAGAAGATTCCTTTTGGCCTTAAAAATGCTGGAGCTACCTTTCAGCAGGCCATGCCATATGCTTTTCACGACATCAAACATGTTATCGAAGCTTACTTGGATGATTTAGCTTCTCATTCTCGAAAGAGAATTGATCATCCCAAACATCTTCGATTAATTTTTGAACGATGTCGTTTCTATAAAGTTCGGTTGAATTCGAAGAAGTGTGTTTTCGCCATCACGTTTGGTCGGTTGTTGGGATTCATCGTTTCTACTGAAGGGATTCATGTAGATCCCTTCAAGGTTGAGGCAATACTTCAGTTTCCTCCCATGCCCTCTATTCGTCAACTTCAGAGTCTTCAAGGAAAAATCCAATTTCTTGAGGAGATTTATAGCTAATTATGTCGAGATTACTAAAGGATTTATGAGATTTCTTAAGAAATGGGTCCCATATCTATGGGATGATTTCGCGCAATGCTCATTTCATGATTTGATTAAACCATTAACCTCTAGTCCTTTGTTGAGTCCACCTGATTATAGTAGACACTTCCTTTTATATCACGCTACAGCAGAATCAACTATTGGTATGGTTCTGGTTTAGGAAGATGACGCTTTCAGTGAACACATAATATATTATCTGAGCTGAGGCTTAGTGGGCCCTGAACTGCACTATTATCCCATTGAGAAATTAGCTTTGGCAACTGTCCATGCTGTCCAACAACTTAGACATTATATTATTCTTCGAAAAACTTTTGTCTTAGCATTCGTCAATCCATTTCAATTTTTTCTCAGCAGGCGAGTGATTGGGGGAAAATTCAATAGATGGATTGTCATTTTACGAGAGTTCGATCTCGAATTCATGTCAGATAAGTCTAAGAAATCATTAGTATTTGCAGAATTGATCTCAGAGTTGCCTTGAGAGGAAGAAATAGTTTGTGAGGAATCATTTCCTGATGAACATATTTTCCTTATTTCCTCACAAGATCCTTGGTATGGAGATATCATTATATATCTCTAGACTTCGAATTTTTCGCTCACTTTTTCGAAGGATGAACGTAGAAAGTTATGTCACTTGGCTAAAAGCTATATTATTATAGGTGACACTTTATATTGTAGCGAGGTTGATTCAATCCTTAGAAATTGTTTAACCTTAGAAGAAGTTGAGTCTATGTTAAATGATTGCCACAATGGAGCTTGTGGTGGTCATCTATCTCGGCTTGCAACATCCCAATTTTTTTTTTACGTGCAGGTTACTTTTGGCCTTCGATCTTCAAGGATTGTATTGAAGCAATCAAAATATTCCACCCTTGTCAAGTTTATACTCGGAAAATGCACGCGCATATAGCTCTGCTCTTCCCTGTTGTTAGTGTCAGTATTGTTAGCCTATCACCTGGATCAAATGTGCTTTTACTAAGCTTGTCATGAATATCAAAATCAAATTTTTCATGTCAATAGGTTTACATAGTAAACTTTGGTCACTATTTGGTCAGTATAGAAATGAGTTCAGTCTTTTGAAAATTCACTCATGCTGGTCACCTATCACATTTCTATGAAGGTGTCATAATAAAATCAAGTCACCCATTAGGTCGCTAGGGTTTCCAAGATACATCATTATCATGAATAATCCAGTAGTGAATAGAGCATGACAAGAAACTCTTTGACATTGATTTGTTGAGTTATCACAAATTCATCATTCTTTCAGTTTGAAAACCCATAAAAGAAAAAGTTCTAGTGCTCAGGAGAGTGAAAACACAACTCAAGTTTCAGCCTTAAAGGTGACTCTGTTTTCAAAAGTGAAAAAATCAGTTTTTCAAAGGTTTGTGGGTCCCATTTCTTTTTAAAAGGAGAAATTAATTTGCCTATATAAAATCAAAAGCCCCAAACTTGTCTTATTTACCTCTCATTCAGTCTTGTGTATCGAGCTTTCCTACACAAAAGAGAGAAAAACTCGTTTCCATAGGCGAAATTGGCAAAAAAAACCTCAAGGTGCTATGCTTAGCAAGACTGCGCTGCACTTGGAGGTCTGGCGCTGCACTCAGGCTAACTGCGCTACGCTTGGGCCAGAGTGTCCAGAAATCACCCGAATCTCTCCCAAAACTGATTTTAAAGCTTGCTAACCTAATTTCATTGCATCCTAAGCTAGGATACAAGTAAGTACATCATTCCACTTGCTTCTTTGTTTTTCAAAATCATTTCATTCCAAAGATATCTCCAATTAGGGTTTTGTAGTGAGTTTTTCATGAAAAATGATAGGATTGATGATGGCCATTTTCATTTCTTGATTTTTAACATCTAAAATCTTTCCCTACACCTTTATACATGTCAGATAAACTATGTAAACCACTCACTCAACCTCAAAACATAAGTTTACCTCATTAAAATTGAAACCCTAGTTCATTCCTAGGGGTTTTGGGCACTTTCAATAAAATCTATGTTTCTTCCTTCTCATAAGCATATCATTCCTCCATTGCTTTTTCATTAATTTTCATCAGTTTTCCATAGCTCATATCCACCTATTTCAAACCTACTTTACCATTTCATCAAACTTCACCTATCTATCATTCCACTTTCCACTCATACCTCATAGTTTTTCTCTTTTTCCTGCTGCTATGGTTTCTGTCATCATGGAAGTAGAATCTTCACCAGAGAAGAAGAGACATCACAAGGGAGAGAAAATCCTTAGATATGAGCCATCAAATTGCAGTGAAATCAACTCATCTCCCTTTATCGAACAGTGCTTTGAAGATGTGAATTGCTTGGATTTCTGCAAAAGGGTGAGTGAAGTAGGATTCAATGAGCAGTTGACAGATTGGGTGGCAACTCAGTTGAAAGGTGAAAGTGCTAGTATTGCTGATTTTGAATTCATTTTTTCAGTGGCATCCATTTCACTTGCTACAGGGCTACTAGACAATGGTTAATATTGGTTCAAGGGGATGAGCCTAGATATTGGGTATTATGGACCCTTCTTGAAAACATGCTCATGTTATGCCTTTCAAGTACTTATTGGAGAAGTATGCACCCTTGATGAAGATTGTCATGAAGTTCTTTACATGTGAAGGAAAATTTTCCAAATTGTATGCTTATCATATTCTCCTCCTAATGCACTTTACCTCTCAGAAGCCACTCAATATGTGCAACTACCTATGCAGGAGCATTGCCAAAATGTCAGAGAGGATTTAGATGAAGAACAAGGAGCACTACCCTAGCCTATTTCATCATAGTTTGGTCAAGACTATAGTCCTTCATCAACTTGCAGAGAAAGGTATGACTTGGGAAACTTTTTTGGAAACAACCCTGAAATGGCATGAAGCCAATGTAGTAGCTCAACCCTCTAGCATGCCAACATAGCAAATGGAAGTGGGGTCCTCTAGAAAACTATTTGAAAGAACCAAATTACCTAAGCCTGAGGTGACTAGGATGTACAAGAGAGGGAAGAGGCTTGTGTTTTCTTCTCATGGTGAGAAAGGGGCCAAGCCTTCTACATTAAAAAAATAGGGATCGATAACGCAAGATAAGGACATGGCTGAACATGAATTTGAGCTGGTTGATTTAGAGGTAGAGGATCAAACTTCAAGCACACAATAGATGATCAGAGATAAATACTATCAGATCAAAGAGCTCACAGTCAACATGGTGAGAGCAAGGTACATCATTTCATTCCTTGAATAGGAGAATACTCAGCTCAAAGCGAGGCAATTGATTATGGAAAAAGGGCAAACCAAATTATTGAAGCAGGTTGGCAAGGGAAAATTAGTCATAGAGTCAAGTGAGCCTGAAAGAACACAAGGGAAGGGTAAGAGGAAAAGGCCAAGAACAAAAGGGCTAAAGAAGGCATTGCAAGAAGAAGAGGAACACATTTTGTTGAATGAAGAGCTAGACCTAGAGGACAAAATTGCTCTTGAGGTCAATCAAGACAAGGAGTATTGGCTCAATAGGGTGAACGATCACTTGGATAAGCTTCTAGAGAAGGCAAATAGAGACAATCAACTGCTTAGGCATATGGCGCACCACTACGAGGCTCAAAACATGATTTGTAACGTCAAAGTCAAGCAGCTTGAAAACAAAGCTCAAAGAAGCCAAAAAGGACAAAAATATGAAGGAAACTTGGAGATGCTTGCTGAAGCATCTATGAAGGTTTAAAATTTATCATTTTATAGCTCTTTGCAAATTTTTAGCAAATTTTGAGCAATTTTTATTTTTTGTGAATTTTGAAGACAAATTCAGAGATTCAGTAGTTCCAAGAGCGCGCTACGCTTTTTCCTCAGGCATCTATTTCAGGAAAACTCTAAATTTTTTGAAATATCTTGCCATCCTCGAAAAACCCATTTGCTCAGATTTTCCAGAGGTGGCTCAGATTTTGAGAAAAGTGGAAAAGAGTGGTAAAAAACTAGCTTTCTAGACCCTTTTTGATAGGCACTGCGCTCCTGGAGCGACCTTGGAAGAACAGATTTTTGAAGGCCTTCCCATGGGAAATTTTCAAAAATTAAAACTGTTTTGGAAATTAGACTTGAAGGGCTAGTTGATCGTTCTCTCAGATCTTCATTTATACCTCAGGAAGGCACATGAAAGTGAGCTCAAAGTTGGTGCTGCGCTTCTGCATTTTTCTGTGTTTTAAATTGTAACTTTCACTGTGTAAAATTTCTAGTTTCCAGTTTGACTTAGTCAAACTCAAAACTCTTTATGTAATGGCACTTGTTTCTAGGCTAGGTAATGTAGGCATGAATAAATGTACATGATAGATTGTTTTTGATGTTTATTAGGCCTTATAAAGGAAGAAAACTCCTAAACAAACTCTCCAACAAGTGTTTGAGTTTCACCTTCTCACTCTCACATGTTGGTTGAGAGAATCTTGGAGTCAATTCCACTACCTATGAATTCGACTCCTGAAGGTGGGAAAGTGGTCCAAGTGAGTCTATATGTATCGTTTCTCTTTCAGAGAGAAGGGTTTTACTTTTGTGGAGGAGGCTTGCACGGAATGATCTTCTCAGCTAATACAGAGATAGTTGCAGCTATTTTTAACGAACTCTAGTCCAGTGAGTTCATGGTGTTTGTTGTTCTTTCTATTTGTTTTCTAATGGTTAAATCATATTTATCTACATGTTTCATCTTCTTTCTATGGATACCTTGCAATTAAATAGACATGATTCTTGATTTCAAGCTCTGTTTATATGATTTTCATAGTTGTGTTTATGTCTTCTAAAAGTTAAGGAACTCATATTTTCTTATGCTCATTAGTCTCTTCGAAAGTTTCTATTCTATACTACATTGACAATATTCCAAGTACACCATGGCCTTCTATTACCTAGATCCTTTATATATTTTCTTCTTCACTCCTAAATCGTAGACCTAATCACTGGCTCCAAACCCTAGTCCAACAAACCCTAAAATCTAAAATTCACCAACATACAAATAATCATATATATCTAGCCTAAAACTTATTGCTTTAAAGTCATTTCACTGATAATTTTTTTTGAGAGATACCTCTCATGCTTAGTAGGGATAGCTACTCAGCTGAAGTGGTTTGAGGTTACCCTTCTTGATCTCCTCCTCAGCCTAGGAAATTTCAATGGACTGATCACCTTTGGTGGGAAATCACAAGTATATCACCATAGCTGTCGACTACTTTACTAAGTGGGATGAGGCTATGCCTACTTTCAAGAATGATGGTGAAACAACAACCCTGTTTCTCTTCAATCAAGTCATTTCCCAGTTTGGTATTACTAAAGAGATTGTAACTGAACATGGCAGTCACTTCCAGAATCAGATGATGTCTGAATTGGCTCTTAAGTTGGTCTTCGGCAAGAGAATTCATCTCCTTATTATCCTTAGGCCAATGGGTAGGTTGAAGAAGTGAATAAATCCATAAAAATCATCCTGCAAAGGATGATTAACAAATCTTGATCCAATTGGCACATTATGTTATATCCGACACTTTGGGCATACCAAATGTCAGTCAAGGTTGCTACTGGTTTTACTCCTTTTCAACTAGTTTATGGGTTGGAATCGATTTTTCTTGTGGAATGTGAAATTCTTTCCCTTAACTTAGCTGTTTAACTTCTTCCAGATACTTCTAGTATTGAAGAATGCCTCATTCATTTGGAACATCTCAATGAGAATCATTAAGACGCAACCATAATCAACAAAGCTCATAAAAAGAGAGTAAAATCTCAATATGATAATGCTGTCCATCCTAGGGTTTTCTCTGAAGGTGACCTTGTCCTGGTCTATGACCAAGACAAAGACACCTCGGGGGTAGGCAAGTTTAAATATATGTGGTATGGTCCCTTCATTATCAAAAAGGTTTTGAAAAATGGAGCTTATGAGTTGATTGATTTTGAGGGAAATGAGTTGGCGAAGCCTAGAAATGGGCTCTATCTTAAAAAGTATTTTTCTTAGGCTTCGACCTAGCATTTTCTTGATTGTAAATATTGTAAATTTGTGCATATCTATCTATTAGTTTCATAGTGATGTCGATATTTTTGATCTGCTTCGGTAGGTATTGATGGATGATTTGATATATCTAGGGTTAGTCGATGGTGCTAGTAGACACACCCAGAACCTTGCTTCCGCGACTTGGGTGATTTATCATCCATCTGGACATTTGTTAGTTTCAAGAGGTGTATGTATCGGTCCTGCTTCAAATAATGTTTCCGAATATACTGCTATCAATAATTTACTATCTGAGGCAATATCTCTTAGTATTGATTCATTAGTAGTTTACTTGGATTCACAACTGGTGGTATCTCAATTAAATAACATCTATCATGTGAGAGATCCTTATTTATATCGCCAATTTCTGAGAGTGCATTTATTAGAAAGATCATTTATTTATATCACATTTATTCATATTCCACGATCATAAAATTCATTTGCAGATTCTATCGCTAATCAAGCATTAGATTGGCACATAAATCATTCATCACATTAAAAATAAAAAATAATCAAAGAGTCATATGTATATAGAAGATCATCACGAAAAACCCTCGGTACATAGATAGAGTTTTATGTTCAAAATAATATACAAAATTGGGACAAAATGTCCTACAAAATTAGGGTTTGTGCCCACTATCATTTCTAATAAAAAAGATCTCGTCATCCATCTATGGGTCTGTTGATGGGCCAAAATGTACGGCCAATGATTAAGGGCTCCCCCCAGTGTGAAGTCCCAATTAGACCTCACACCGTTTGGGATAGGAGCCCCATCCGATATGTGGGCTCGACTGCCACCATGAATGTTTTCTACTCTTGGTTTTAAAATGAGAAGATGCCAGAGTGGGGCAAGAATGAAATGTTCGGGCATCGAAACAAAATCAGCCCAAGATTGAAAAATTGCAGAAAGAGGTGAAAGCAAGTCACAACAACGATAAGAAGAGATAAACAATGAGAGGGATTAGTGAGCTAAAGCCCCATTGGACATAATAAACAAGAACATGCCAGAGGTCAATTGTGAAGTAGTTCACAATAGGTCATAGACATGGCAAGGAACAAGTCAACATAGATTTGAAAGCGAAACATACATGCAACCACTATGTATAAGAACATAACATCTTGTGTATATGAAAGCACAGATACAAATATGGTGAGGTATGAGACAACTAATACAACCACCATGAGTGAGCATGGGAATTAGTGCTAAAGATAAAATAAAACATCTTATTAATATGATGCAACTTCAAATACATATCATGTAATTGGTCAATACCCAATAGTGGACCATGGACTGTTCATACCATTGCCCGATGCCAAAATTCTAGCCCTACTGCAAACCCACTCTCCTAGCTACCAAGAGCTGAGTGGCCCTAGCTCTCAAGCATAAATCGACTATCTATATTGTTCTCCACTTCAGTGCTAAAAGCCCTATCTAAATGAGGCCTGGGGGAATATTTATAGAGACGAGGTGATTATTCACCTACCATGACCCTTGGCCTTTCTTGGTGCCCTTTCAGCTACTCCTATGACTCTTTAGTTTACCCACTTCTTTCTCAAGCCGAAATTGATTGTTACATGCCCACATCAGTTCCAACATAATGGCTGCTACAATGGTGGGCTATATTTACATTATTATGAAAGAGAGAGAACAAGGGTGTAGAGGGTTATTGAAAACAATGGTTGATGCCCAAATCTCACAACGATGCAGATGCTTGGTACTGAAATCAATTTGTTTTCTTGCCACTATGCCTCACTTGCCTTCATCTATCTCCCGGTGATGTGCCTTTGAGTTCATTGAAAGGTTATTGGAACTTAGAAAGGGACTACCTGTCTTACTGAAGGAAAACCTAGTTATGAAATCTCCATGAGAAACCCTAATCCCTTTGTGTGGACAAAAATTTGTTCCGTTCCTTCTACCTGCAGGCAAATAACATTAATCATACATACTTTCAAACAAGAATGATAATGGAATTACAACCAACTAATTTGAAAGAATGACATTAATAAACAATTGATTTAGACCCCTGTGTGGTCAATTGTTGTGCCACGACATTGTCAATGCATGTGGCCTTGGAGGGCCCTAGTGATGAATGTGGTTTCAAACATATTTCATTCAAGAGGATGCACCAATATAGCTCCTTCTAATAGATCCATCGAGGGGTAACCTTCTCCTTTGTGCTATGATTCCTTCAATGGAATCCTATATCCCATGTCTTTCTTCATGAGTTTAATAATATAAAAACAAAACCCTAACTTTTCTCTTATCATGCCCATCCATCACCATAATAGAAATCTCCTTGTGGGAACAAGAATAAGATATTCTGAATGGCTATTGTGTTCTTACTTTCAGTTGGTGGGTCTCCCTAATGTCCTCATGATTGGTTATAATATGATGTAATAACTCTGATGCTACACCTATTGAATATAGGTTCTTCCCTATTCCCCCAAACGAACACTCCAACAAGTCTCCCTATTGCTCGCAAATGACTCTTTGAAGTCATTTGAGTTGAGAAAACAAAACTATTCTAATAATCACCCAAATCGAGACCTTAAACTTAGGGAAATCCAGAAATGATCAAAATTCTTTTATGGAGTTTTTTATCTTTTCTCAAAATCGTAATCTCATGGTTGAAAAGACTGTAACATATCCTCCACTCACAGAAAACCCAATAACCTTTACTTATCTCTGGCATAGTGTTCTACAAAAGTTGCTTGGCCAGTAGTAGATTGTTTCATCTCTAAGATTGGAATGAAAGCATCCCCCCCTAATTGTGTCATGAGCATCACCCATCTTTGAATTTACATCAATCGTTCGATCAAATTACCAATTTAATTGATCTGGCAATATAGTGCGACCATGTAGGAGAGGAACCTTTTCAAGAAACCACTCCACCATAGTAGCTACCGGTGACGAAGTTTGCGTTTACTAAAGGTCGCATAGTTGCAGTTTCGCAAAGTCACATTACTTGGCTGCTCTCCTGAGGCATAAGAATGTGATCTTGCGACTTGGCTAAAAGTGTGACCTCCTGGAGGATGCTCAATCGTAGTGAAACTAGTCGCTGACATTGTTTTGAAAACCTGAATCCACCCATTGTATGTGTGTCCCTGGATTGCGTGCTAGTTTTTTCCCTTTTCTTACTTGTGCTAATGTCTTTCGACCTACGAATCTTTCACTCAAATTGACATGGATTGTATATATATTGGTGAGGAGTGAGAGAGGAGTGAAAGAATGATGGATTTTAGCAGCCTCTATCAATTGATCAGGGGTTCAACTATGTACTTCAGCGACTGCTTGATAAGTCACATGGTCGCATTGTAATGATAAATCACACCCTTTGAGAGCTCATGGATTGCGATGTCGCGACTTTGGTTGGGGTGCAACTTGCGGGGGGTTGCACAGTTGCACTGCATAAGGGGTCGCATTCCCTGGCTACTGTTAGAATGTGATTTTGTGACCTTCGAACTTGATAAAGAAAACTGTGACTTATGGGCTTTGACAAATGACATCGAGTCCATCTCATTTTGCAATGAATGATGGTATCCGCTTTTAAGAGGTCGTATTCCCTTATCCCATGAAATACCAACAAAACTGCTCCTTATACCTTTCTTGCATGTTTGTATATGCGTTTTTCATGAGATCCAAACACCTGAAGGATCTAGTTAACTGTGACTGCAATATATCAATAAGACACCCCATCCTGCCATGAGATCCAAATGCCGGGAGGGTTATGTTAACTGCTATTTTATTGAGTAAACAAGGCATGCAATGTTGAAATTGGTCGTTGAATTATAACAGGTTTAAAATGTGGTAAAAAGGTTCTGAACACCTTTTATTTTAACATCAATGATTTTTTAGGGTCCTCTTTTATAGTTTTCATTAACAAATCATGTCGCTGCCTCTCCTATGGACTACATGACCTTTTGGCTATTCTTAAGGTGTTGCTTCGACTTGGCATGTAAACACCCCGGTTGAGCTCAAAACATTCCCTTTGACCTACACCTTTGATGGAAACCTTAAACAACATACACCTTCCATCCTTTTGGTCATCTATGCCCCCTATGCATCATTTCTCATGTGTGTTGGCTTTCATGGTCGCTAACCACACAGATATAGTCCCTTCTCGACAAACAAACCTCCCATAATACTTTTGAGTGTGTGTTACGGTGGTTTGAACTGGGCATTAACCCTTTATCCATCTAAAAATCTACCATTTCATCTATTAGATAGTCACCACATGTTAAAAAGCGTATATTGTGCAATTTTCTCTTCCATTCAGTTTGTTTGAGGCTTTATAATGTGATTTTGCAACCTATTAGTTGACAGAGTGATCCAGTCGAAAATCTGGTGAGGAGTGATGATGTGACTCTGTCCAAGTCGCATTGTGAGAGTGTGATCATTCAAGTCACAAATGGAAGGTGAGACCTCCATGCAAATAGTAATTATAAGGTTTGATCACGAGTTTTCATTCACAAAAGAGAATAGGACTGTGATTTTCCAATAATGAAAGCGAACACCGTGACTCATATTCAAACCTGGAGATGTTCCTCCCAATTTACCAAAAACACTTGTGCACAATTGATATGGTGATTATACTCAATTCATTGCATGATAAACCTTAGCCGATTTCATTAGAAAAGATGATAAGCATATTGTAGGAGACCCTTGTGCACAATGTTATTTTTCCAATCAATGCTCAATGACCCTTTAATTGGTATTTTAACACAGACTTTGAAGTGGTATTCCACATCATGTTTCACTTTTATGGAATGGACTTCTCACCTGTGATGACCATATAATACCCCTTATGATCCATGCATCACTTTTGGATGCGATCTTGTTGAAATTTGACAACGAATTATGTAAATATGTGTAAAACTCTATTAGTTACTGCCAAGTTAGTTTTATACTGAAACAATGGTTATGTAACGGAGGAGGCTCTTATAAAACTGATGAATGCCTAAACTATTGAATCATGGAGAACCATTGTTGATTTAATAAAGATCCAATCGCTTGCTCCGTGTATGTTTCCTTGACACACTCTCAAGGTTTTACCACGTAAAATCTTGTGTTTACATGTGTGATTCTTTTGGTTTCCAATCAGTTATTTAGTTTTCATTTCCTTCTTGTTTAGTTAACCACTCTCAAACCAACATTTTTTCTTTTCTTTTCTTCAAATTGACTGAAAAATCTACAACAGTTTTATGGAAAAATTCCCTTTAATTTCAGTTTCCTGGACAAAACCTCCATTCTTCAATGAAACCCTTTTTTGGGAAAAATTTCACAAATTCCCTTTCTACAATTCCGAGCCTTTGTTAAAAAAAAAAGACACCCTTCAAGCATACCCTTCAACAAATTTCATTGGAAAAAAAAAACTTGTTATCCTTTGCTTAGTGAAACCCTACTCTTAACTTCTGAAAAATATTCCACTGGTTTTTGAGCCAAAATACAATTTTGCTTTTTTTTTTTTTTTTTTTTTTTTTTTGCTTGAATTTTTTTTTTTACCTAGATTTTACATGGCTTTTTGCTGATCCAAAAGGCTCACACGACTTTCCTATGACTACAACAACTTCCTTTATTTTATATATATTTTTTTGAAACAATGACTCCTTCAGCCTATGCCTGCGCAAACAATTCAACTAACGACAACCTTTAAAAAAAACAATATTTTGCAAAGAAACCAACGACTGAAAAAAATGGTAGTTTTCCCCTTTTTCTTTCCGGCGGCAGCGACATACTTTCTCTTGTTTTCTTTCCAGATGTAGACTTTGGTACTCAAGTGGCTACCTCTGCGGCTCTCAAAAAAACTAGCTCTCTTCAACAGAATTCAGGCACAGTTTTTTTTCTTAAAGAAAAAACCTTTTACGAGGTAGACTTAACATTCTTCCTTTTCGGCTCTAATAGATTTAGTCTGCGTGCTCTTCCTTTCCATCTCTGACCAACACATCAACTGGAAGCTTTAAATAAAACAATTGATTCATACAAGCTCATTAAAATGAACCTTATCTCCTTTAATCAGACTTCATCAACGACCCAAATGCTCTAACTACATTACTTAACCTTGAGTTAGAACAGTTAGATGTTAAAACAACTTTTCTACATGGTGATTTGGATGAAGAGATATATATGGAACAACAAGAAGGTTTTGTACAAGATCACAACAGAAGATTAGTTTGCAAGCTCAGGAAATCATTGTATGGCTTGACGCAGTCTACCAGGCAATGGTACAACAAGTTTGACTCCTTCATGGTGAGCCAAAAATTTATTAGAAGAGAGTATGATCATTGTGTATACTTCAAGAGTTTTAGTGGCATATTCATTATCTTAGTTTTGTATGTTGACGATATGCTTATTGCAAGCAAAAGCATGGATGAGATGAACAGGTTAAAGGCTCAACTCTCTATGACATTTGATATGAAGGATATTGGAGCAACAAAACATATCTTGGGCATGGAGATACACAGAGACAGGAAAAATGGTAAGATTTGGTTATCACAACAGAAGTATGTGGAAAGATTACATGAAAAGTTTGGTATGAACAATGTGAAACTTGTTAATGTTCCATTAACTTCCCACTTTAAGCTTTCTTTGGTTTTGAGTCCTAGAATTGATGAAGAAAAGAAATATATGTCTCGTGTACCATATGAAAATTCTGTAGGAAACTTAATGTATGCGATGGTATCTACAATACCTAACATTTCACATGCAGTTGGAGTTGTCAGCAGGTTCATGGAAAATCTAGGTGAAGAGCATTGGCGAGCAATGGAATGGGTGCTTCGGTATTTAAGAGGCACAGGTGATCATTGCATCATCTTTAATGGTAGTGAAGGATCAGTTTGTGGATATGTGGATGCTGATTATGAAGGTGATTTGGACAAAAGGAGATCTACTACAGGTTATGTCTTTACTCTTGCAAGTGGAGAAATTAGTTGGATGTCAAAGCTTAAAGAAACAGTTGTGTTGTCCACTACCACGTCAGAATATATAGCTACTTCAGATGCCATTAAAGATGTAATCTAGTTAAAGGGTCTACTTGATGAGATTGGAAGGACACAGGAAAGAGTGAATGTAATCAGTGACAGTCAAAGTGCTATTCACTTGGCTACAAATCAAACTTATCACATGAAGACCAAGCACATTGATGTAAGGTATCCTTTTCTGATACGTGATTGATGGGGGAAAAGTAGCTCTCAAGAAGGTCCATACATGGGAGAATTGTGTAGACGTATTCACGAAGCCAGTTATAGTAGAGAAGCTGCAATGGTGTTTAGCTTCTCTTGGCTTGCAGAAGAGATGATAAATGGGCATGGGAAAGGGATTAGGAAAATTTTTGTCAAGGTGGAGTTTGTTGAAATTTGATAACGAATTATGTAAATATGTGTAAAACTATATTAGTTACTACCAAGTTAGTTTTATACTGAAACATCAGTATGTAACGGAGGAGGCTCTTATTAAACTGATGAATGCCTGAACTATTGAATCATGGAGAATCATTTTTGATTTAATAAAGATCCAATCCCTTGCCCCATGGACGTTTCCTTGACACATTTTCAAAGTTTTACCACGTAAAATCTTGTGTTTACTTGTGTGATTCTTTTGGTTTCCAATCAGTTATTTAGTTTTCATTTCCTTCTTGTTTAATTAACCATTCTCAAACCAATAATGATAGCTTTATCATGGCTACTTGGCTCTTACTTATTCTAGGGAACTATTCCCTTAAAACATAAAAACATCCACCATGCCCTGTATCAAGAATATGCCTTGTCCCATGAAATGTTGTCCTTAAAAAAGCCTCATGAAGTCAATATTTATATCATTAGACAAATATTTTCTCCATAAGTGGCGTATTTCCAAACTATTATTCAATTTCATCCTTCTTCCTTAAATATGTGCCCATTGCAACTCCATTTAAATCCTTGCAAAGAAAATGGGATAAATAATTAAAACCACGAAATAATGTCATCTGGAGGTGATAGTAAAATTGCAAGTAAATTATATGAGTAAAACAAGAGATGCTTGAATATGAAAATCAACACAACATTTAGGCACCTTACGGGACTTATGAGTTGCAAGCAATTTATGTGATGCCAAAAGCAATGGTGCAGTTATAGATTCAAGGGCATCGAGTAAGATGGAAATTTGAGGAATCTTAATGCACTCGAGGGGATGAGGACCAATACAAAAAAGGGTTACTGTCATGAGGTATTATGAGAAACACTTATGCATATGTGTGATCATGATTTATGTTGAGTCAAGAAGAGCTTAAGATGACATGCATACCTCAATCACATATGTCTAGAGTTACAAGGATGCAAGGGTAGTATATAATCTTTGCAAGCCCTAATGTACATGTTGAGGTGTAGGACCAATCAAGAACCTAGGGTGATATGGCATGCAACAATGTATCTCATGATGCCCGACAATGTCAATGGAAACACGCTTTTAGTGGGAGGCGAGTTAGGTCAAAACATGAGGGGAATCACCTTTTCCAATTTAGGGTTTTTCCCAAACCTTAATATTGTCAATCGTAAGGAAAGCCAAATTGAATGTACGTTTTCCCAAATATATAACATATACTGATCACGATGTGAATCATGCGAAGATGAGCCTCAAAATCATGAGGGAATCTTGACGCATTAATAAAGCCATTAACCTGTGACACCGTAATGAGATCCTAAGGCATATGTATGAGACAAAACATGATGTGCAGATGCAATGTACAAAATGTGAGTGGGCGCACCAAATGAGTTGGCTAGGAAAGTTTGCGGGGTTAGAAACCGGTTTCGGGTCCTATCAAAACCCTAGAAGCTTGGGGCGAGTGGCTGGGTATCCAAAATTTTGAATATGCCCAAAAATTTGGGTGGTAGCAGTCTAGTATCTCTATTAGCACCCTTGTAGCAGTCTGAGCGCACACAATGTTGCAAGGAAATATTGAAGATATGCTATGGGCACCTCTTGCATTGCCTTGAATTTTGCAGATGTGCCTTCCCTTCGTGTCTCAACTGGGTCTCTGTTAGCACCCTTGTAGTAGCCCGAGCACGCACAATGCTGCAAGGAAATATTGGACATATGCTATGGGAACCTCTTGTGTTGCCTCGAACTTTGCAGATATGCCTTGCCTTCATGTCTTAGCTGGGTCTCACCAGTTGGTAAACACCCAATTAAAGTTCATACATGTTGGTATTTGATGATGATGCGAAGAACGTGGCAAATTGCTTATTGTGTTCAGAATTTCAAAAGTAAGCTTCTGGTGTTGCTCCACTGCTAGCAGGCCTGGACAGTACCACGATGGAGTCACTCCAAGAAATCACAAACATTGCTCCACTTCCAGGGAGCCTGGTCAGTACCCTAACGAAGTCATTGCATTACCTCTTTGCACCGGAAGCCTTTCTCGATCCATTACACTTTCTTTGGTTTAACTTTCTTTTATGTGTGCATTTTCACTTACTTTAGGGCGTTTATTATGCTATGGCGGATGAGGGATCCCAAATTATTTTGTGAGAAAGAGAGGTTGTTTCTTGTTTGACAGAAACTAAAAAATATCCTGATTTAGGTTTTCCCTTATGCCAAGCTTCCACATCTCATTTCCCATCAGCAAGTGAACAAAGAACACAAGTCATTGAAACAATAAAGGCCACGCTAAGCACTAGGTTTAGGTTATGGATATAGGTCATTAAAACTTATTAGGGTTCCCCATGGGAGATTTATTCTTATTTCCCTTGTTAATAAATTAGACTCGTAGGAGAGATATCCAAGATGCAACTTTGATGACAGGTTCCAAGAGAGGCTACCCATTGGTGTAACCATCACAAATTCACACCATCATTAGGGCTAGGGATTTAGTTAAAGGGTTAGGTTACCATGAAACTCTCCTAGGGATTCAAACATGTGTGAAGAGGACGAAATAATGCACTTTGGAGTGAGAGAAAAAGGTGTGAGAAAGATATTCACGACACCACAGGTTTGAAAATTTTAGGTTCATGAAGGCTCATGCAGCGACATGCAACATACAAGAAATTTCCAGGCTAGGTCAAAGGTGAGTGTGTGCAAAGAGAGAAGGAAAGTGTATGATGCAATGCAGCAAATCGGGCTAATGACCAATGCAATGCTATGTGTAGAAGAGATCAACTAATTGAAATTAAAGGACCAATGCAATGCATATGCAAATATTTCATGAATTCCATGCAACAATAAACAAATGCAAGGACATGAGTGCAAAAATAAAAAGCAAGGAACTAAATACCTACAGTAAAGAAAATGAAGCATTACAAATTTAAATCATAAAACAAATTCTAATCAGTGAACTAATAAGAAAAAATAAAACCTAACTAGCTTAAATCCTGAATTAATCAAAGCATAGGTCGAGTTATGTGAAATAAAACTTCCAATGCAACCACCGCAACAGTTCCCAACCTGTAAAAACAAAGTTGACAACAATTAGAATTTGTGGAAAGAGTTGTGCAAAAAATAACATGCTTACCTATAAAGCATGCACAATAGAAAGAATATCTTGCCCACTTAGAGGGAAACGTGCCAGAGAAGACCCTTAAGGAAAATTGCAACCCAATCCTGGTAAATCGAACCACAAGCGTGAAATTTATAGTCATCCAGCCATAACATACATCCATTTATGCTTAGCCCTAAATCCAATGTAAGTAAGGCAATGATGTCAGCTAGTAAAGGAATCTGCCAGATTAATCCGATCAGCAACCCTATCATGATGTAGAGGATGATTAACATGATAATTCTAAAAAGAGGGGCCTCTGTCGGGTGTCGCTGAGATCCCTGAGGATTCAAAGACATAAACCCTAATTTCAAAAATCCTAGTTTGAAATTGTTCATAGGCTTTGTCACAGACGTGAGGACTTGACATAACCATCAACAAAAGCTGAAGAGCCTCACCGTCCTGACAAAACTCTGAACCTTCAAATGACACGCCATCAAATATTGGTAGCTTCGCAAGATTTGTAGATGGATGCATATGGTTATCATTGGTTGTAACTGGACAACTATCAGTGAAAGTATTGTGGATTGGATCCAATGTCTAAATATTGATAGATCGGCAGCTCGACATATCAAATTCTTTAGATTCCCAAAATTGAACTGAATCAATCGAAGGAGTCTCAAGTAGAGGGGAGGTCAAGAGATTTTCACTTTCCCATATAGGATATTGTAAGGTATCATTTGATTACAGATGTTGACAGATGGTATTGGCTGGGAAACAATAAAAAAAAATTGATGTAATAGCTAGAGCACTCCCTCCAGTAAACAAATTAGGGTATAGAGGTCGATACACATCAGTTAAAAGCTGATGGAAAGATTTTCTCAGAAAGACATTGCTTGAATAAAAGGATTTCCAGGATGGGCTCACATCGGCAAGATGATGTTGTGAGGAGCGTGATGTGTAGAAACCCTAATTTTAGAAATCAATTCGACTTGGTTCAGGGGTCTCATAAGGAACGTGAGAACCTGACATAACCATAAGAGGAAGCTAAAGTGCCTCGACTTCCTGATGAGTCCCTAAATGTTTGAAAGGTGGGTCCTCAAATTCTGGGGGCTTCATAGGATCAACAAATAGATAAGTAGGAAAATCACCAAAGGCGTAAGTGAATATATTTTTGTTAAAATGAGAATTATTGAAATCACCAGTTTGGTCAAGTTGGGTATCCGACACATAAGTCTCTTATTGGATTGGGAGTGAAAAGGGATCAATGAGAGAACCAACTTTAGCTGGGTGAGATGCATGGCCCTCTTCTTCACCTGTTAAAGATTGCGAGTGGCAAAGATTAGGCATAAGGGGTTCAACATCTGTATCCCTTGATTGTGAAACATCACCCCCATGCACATGATTGCAATCAACACAAACAATATAAAGATGTGAATGATCTGAAGGAACTATTGTAGAACCATGGACTAAATCAGGGGAGAATGGATGCATAGAGTCCAATGAAGGGGCACTGATCAGACCCAGACTCACATCCTACCCATTTGTGTTCGCCAAAGGGAAAGATGGATTTGTAGGCTTGATGTAGTCCATGGATTTGATATGATAGTCAAATTTACTTGAGAGAATACCAAAGCCATCATGCATAGGTGAATGAGATCCCAGAATATAGTGAGACATATGTTGAATGGAATCAATTAGTGTCCCATCAGCAGGAAGAGATGTTATGTAATTTTCAGATTCAAGATCAAAAGGATGTAAGAGGGATTTAGAGCTGAGACCAACATATTCATTTCCCAGAAAGAATTGTTCATCGTTTGAACCATTTACGACCACAATCTTATTATGTAACAAGTCAAGAGGAGGATGAGAAATCCCACAAACAATAATCTCTTCCTCGGGGGCTTGAGGTTGTTCTGGATTCAGAGAGATAGGTGAAAAAAATCATGGGTAGAATCTGGACACTTTGTAGTATGCAAATTATGATGATACTCATGCGAAACAAGACTTGCTTCTAACTGAAAATGTTGTAAAGAAATGAGAACCAATCGTCGAAAATTTATATTCATATACACCCAGTTGACATCACTTTTGGGAAATTCAAAACAAAGATGCACAAATTTGAAAGCAAAACCTTCTAAAGATTCTTCAGGTTTCATCCTAAGCTCATTTATCCTTTTTAACACATCTTGAAAATCGTACCTGTCAAATGTTTGTTGGAGGTTACCAACGATTTGCTCGAACAAATGAATGGATGTTGCTGGCAACGTGTGGCACCATTGCTTGGCACGACCTTCAAGGGCGAGGGAGAAGACCACACAAGAAAACTATTCATCACCGATCTGAAAAGATTCACAAAACTTGAGGAAATCAGAAATGTGCTCATTTATGGGTGTTCCATCCTCACCATCAAACTTTAATTGAGACAAGTGATGGAGCTGCTCTTGGGGGATGGAAAATCGAAAAATAAACAAACCAGATAAACAACCTGGGAGCAAGATTTTAATTAGATCCATTAATAGATATTTGACTAAACTACAGGCTCCAAGGGATCGACTTGTCATCTGGCCCTCCTTCTAGTGCCAATTTGTTGACGGGCCAAAATGTACCACCAACAATTAAGGGGTCTCCACGGTGTGACATCCCAATTAGACCTCACACTATTTGGGATAGGAGCCCCATTCGGTATGTGGGCCTGACTGCCACCATGAATGTTTTCTGCTCTTGGTTATAAAATGAGAAGATGCCATAGTGGGGCAAGAATGAAATGCTCAGGCAACGAAACAAAATCAGCCCAAGATTGAAAAATTGCAGAAAGAGGTGAAAACAAGTCACAACAACGATAAGAATAGATAAATGATGAGAGGGATTAGTGAGCTAAAACCCCATTGGACATAATAAACAAGAACATACAGGAGGTCAATTGTGAAGTAGTTCACAATAGGTCACTGACATGGAAAAGAACAAGTCAACACAGATTCAAAAGCCAAAACATACATGCAACCACTATGTATCAAAACATAACATCTTGCGTATATGAAAGAACAAATACACATATGGTGAGGTACGAGACAACTAATACAACCATTGTTATGAAACCAACTCAAGAAAATATAGAAAAGATAGATCAACGCCTTAGAATTCAGCCTCTTCGAGGGGGCAACCTCCTTTCATTACATAAATGAACAATTCTTGGATGATACAAATGAAAAGACCTCCTTTATATATATAGGAGTCTAAGGGGTCATA
>APFE030129881.1:0-39003 GCA_000404065.3 Pinus taeda
AAAATTCCCCTAATGTGTGCCATATTATAAGCGTGAATGTGGGATCTCATGGGATAAACCAAAACATAACCGATTAGGGAATCCAAAGGTCAAACCAACTCCACCCTCAAGCTACTATGATCTAACCTACACTAATCCCAAGATCACACAACCAAAAAAATCTTGGATGCCTAAGAATTCCTTCACCATCCCTTGAGGAATTTTCATGTCTCCACCTACCTATCGAGGGCTTCCTGGAGAAAACCATCTCCACCCCCAACCCTTGGGAATTTTCCTAAGACCACCTCACCCAGATCCAAGATATTCTGACAATCCAAAGCTCAACCAAGAATGTCCCATCACACCATGGCTCTCCAGGAAATGGAAAGGTAAGGCTGAAATCACTTCCAAACTCGAAAAGACCCATGACAATGACAAAAAATAAACCAAATTACCAAATTGATGTACCATACATTCACATCTCTAAAAGGAAATCACATATGCAACCCAGTACCTGTAGGATCTTCCTATTGAAGCTTCCAAACCAACCTTCTCCTTTGTTTTCCCTTGCTTGTCCTTTTCCTTACTTTTCATTCTTGCTTGCCTTCTCCAAATCCAAGTGAATGCTAAAGTTCTCCAAGAATGCTCTGAGTTTGCTAGAGTGTAAGAGAGAAAACAACTAAACTGAAAAAAACCATGAACTATTTCTCTGATGCCTTTTTATCATTGATGTATATTGTTTCTTCATTTTTCTTCATTTTTCCTCTAATTTCCTTCCATGCATATTATGTCTCTTCATCTTTGTTCTCTGCTATTTTCCTTGTTTCTCATAAGTAAATGCCAATTATTTCCTCTTTTCGTTTGCCAATGCCTTTTCCAATTTCCTTAGCCATTATAAACCACAAGTGATGCCCACTTTGATGTTTTCCCAACGTTTAACTTGGAATATGTGTCCCGTGACCATGGTCTTATTTTTACTTTATTATCCTTTATTACATGAAATTTTAAGCCGGGGTTGTTACAAACCCCTCCCCCTTGGGGGAACACTATCCTCAGTGTTCTATGAAACCTATGACCAACAAACCACTGGAACCAAAACATACTGCCTATGGATCTTTATAACATAGCTCGTTACAGTATTTGCAATGACATCTTGATGAAAGAAAAATAAGCATGTCGATTATTAGAGATTTATAACACAACTTATTGCGACATTTACAACCATATAAACATATGCATAAACATAACAACAACACATATACCAAATACAACTTCTCAACAATGGAAATGTTTAGGGGCTAATATTCGTAAGTGGGCTAATTTTCCATCATTTTTCCAAAAAACAATTTTCCAATTTCCATTTCTTCTAAAAACTATTTACCCAAATTTTATAGTATAAAATAATTTCACCCTAAAAGTCGCAAAAATTATATGGACTCTACCTATAAAATAATTAGAAATTTGGATATTTTTGTAAATATATCAACAAACATTTTATAGTTTTAATATTAGAAACTAGTGATATTCGCCAAGATTTCTAAACTTTAAAATAAATGTCCATCCTTAAAAAAAATTATGTGTTCAACCATCAAATAAGGATGGATACAAAGTCTACATCTGATCATCCATATCCCATGTAGCTTCTACAGGCCCAAAGTGCTTCCACTAGACTTTAACTTGATTTATTTCTCGATTCTAGAGCACCAGTTATTTCCACTACAATATGCATTGCGGTGCTGGCTAGACCTCTCCCTCTGGTTCCACCTCAATATAGACCAATCAATCACATGATCAACATCCTACACATATATTTTAAGAAATGAAACATGGAGAAAATCATGGACTTTCACTATTGGTGGCAGTACAAGTTTGTAGGCCATTGGTCTAATCCTCTCAAGAATCTCAAAAGGCCCACAATACTGAGGTGCCAACTTTGGCACATGAGCCAATCCTTAAGGAGATCCTCTTGGGCTTGATGCGCAAGTACACATGATCCCTAACCTGAAACTCCTTGAATTATCTATGTTGATCTGCATAACTCTTCTTCCTATCCTACACTACCTTCAAGTTGCTTTTAATAACCTAAATCTCTTTCTCCATCTCTGCCAACATATGTAGTCCAATAAACACTATGTTCACTAGATCAATCCAATAGATAGGAGTATTGCATCTCTAGCTATAGATAGCCTCAAATGGACTCATCCTCAAGGATTCCTAATATTCATGTTATAAGAAAACTCTATTAGTGGAAGATACGCTACTGATGCATGACATACATCCTCAACATATCCTCAAGAATGCTATTGACCCTCTCTGCATGTCCATTTCTCTATGGATGATAAGTTGTACTGAAAGCTAACTTTATCCTCAAACTTGCAAACAACTCCTTCCAAAAAATGGAAGTGAACTTAGAATCTCTTTCTAATATGATATTCTTGGGAACACCATGTAACATCACTATCTACTTGATGAATATTTGAGATACCTCATTAGCTAAATTTTTAGACTTCACTACAATGAAGTGAGCTACCTTACTCAACCCGTAAACAAAAACCATGATGGAATCATGCTACTTTGATGTCCTTGGAAAAAATATAATGAAGTCCATGGAAATTACCTCTCATTTCAATTATGGAATCAAAATAGGTTCCAATAGACCAACTCGGTGCTTACACTCAGCTTTCACCTGTTAATAGTCCAAACATCTTACGACGAAATCAACAACTTATTTCTTCAATTTCGGCCAATAATATAACTTATTAGTAGTTGTCAAAGTTTTTTGATATCCTAGCTAACCTGAATCTGGCTTGACATGAAAATCCCTCAAGATGAGTTTCTTCAACTCACCACTAGTTGGCACATAAACCTTGTTCTTGAATATCACTAAGCCATCTACCGTGGGTGAAACTCCTGATCCCTACCACCTTCACCTTGTTGTTGCAACCTTTGCTTCAACTATTGGTACTTGTCATCATGATGCCCTACCTACAAGATCTGCTTCTATAAATTTGTCCCATAAGAGCTCAAAGCTTAAATATGATTCACCTGCACTCTCCTATTGAGAGCACATGTAACCATATTCTCCTTTCCCTTTATGTATATGATTTAAAACTCAAACTCACTAAGGGCAGCCAACCATCTATCTTTCCTAGGATTCATATTAGGTTGGTTAAACAAGTATCTCAGTCCATTATGATCGCTCATTAGAAAAAACCTTCTACTAAGGAGATAATGTCTCCACATATTCAATGCATGAATAATAGTTTCCAATTCAAGACTATGAGTCACATAGTTCTGTCCATTCTCATTTAATTTCCTTGAATCATAGCATACTACCTATCATTCCTGCATGTGGACTCCACCAAGTCCTTTCTTGCAAGCATCTACATAGAATACAAATTCCTTATTAGAATCTGCAATCTTGAAGACTAGACCATTTGTACGAAAATGCTTCAACTGCTCAAAGGTAGTTTCACACTCCTCTGCCCATTCAAAATTATTTCCTTTTATCTACAAGGATGTAATAGGATAGGGAACCCTTTAGAAGTTCTTGGTGAACTACCTGTAGTAACCTGCTAGTCCCATGAATGATCTCACCTCATGCACATTCCTAGGAGTTGGCCATTCCATGATAACTTTAATCTTTTTCAGATCCACTGCTATTCCATCCTTGGAAATAACATGACCCAAGTAGTGAATCTAACACTGAAAGAAACTAAACTTGTTGATATTGACATACAACTGATGCTCTCTCAACAATATGAACATTGTTGTTAGGTGCTCTGTATGTTCCTCCTCATTCTTGGAGTCTATCAATATATCATCAAGAAACACTATCACAAAATTGTCTAGATAAGGACACAACACACTATTCATCAAACACATAAAGGTGGCTAGAGAATTAGTAAGACCAAAAGGACCCACCACAAACTCTTAATGCCCATACCTCATGCAGAATGTATTCTTGTAGATATCCTCTTCTTTGATGTGCACTTGATGATATCTTGATCTCAAATCAATATTTGAGAGAATTGTTTCTCCCTTAACCCAACGAAACAAGTCATCAATCCAAGGAATTAGATACCTGTTCTTGATCATCACCTTGTTCAACTGTCTATAATCAATGAACAATCTAAGAGTATCATCCTTCTTCTTCACAAATAACACTAGTGCACCCCAAGGTGACACACTTGGCCTTATGTATCCCTTGTCAAGCATTTCCTTAAGATGCAATCCAATTCCACCAACTCTGGAGTGCTCATCCTGTATAGTGTCTTTGGTGTTTGTGTTTCTCCTAGTACCAACTGAATAGATAAATCCATTTCCCTATGAGGTGGTAACTCTAAAATATCTGTGAGAAAAAAACTTCCTGAAATTGCTGTAAAACACAATACCTCTTCAAGACCTCATCATCCTCAACATCCTTCCCTTTGTCATTAGAAACAGGAACTGCAAAAAATACAAACCCTTTCCTACAATTGTGCTTAGCTTACATGGTTGTAACCATTCTCATTGATGTAGGATTTTTCTTTCCCTACAAGATTCTCTTCTCTCCATCATCATCTAGGCAGTCAATAGCCTTCTCATATAAGTCTACTTTGGTCCTATGAGTAAACAACCAATACATGCCCAAAAGCATACTATATGATCCCAAAGGAAGAACATTTAGATGTGTTGATGTAGGCATACCATTCAACTCAAATGCACAAACTTTGACCCAATGATGAAATCTTTTCTTGATCCTTGTAGCCAATTGTACCAACTAAGATTCTACATGCACTTATTTATTCAAGCCACACATATCCACCAAGTTAGGACTAAAATAACTATAATTAGATCCACGATCAATCAAAATGGAATTAACTCGATCATGAAGCTTACCTTCAATCTCAATAATAGATACTTGATGATCTACCTGCCTATTATCAAGTGCTACATAGATCTGAGGAATTCTTTGACCAACATCGCCAATTGTATGTGCCTCTTGAGCACTGTAAATATAAGGCCTTCCACCTTGGCACAATGTAAAACCATTCTTGCGATGGTCTTTGCCAGAAATCCAAAACTGCAATGGTTCTCTTCCACTACTTTCATTCTCCTGCTCTCCAAGATGAGACTCATGTCCTTTCTCAACTGGATTAAAATTCTTGTAAGGAGCCACATTTTATTTCTCACCTACATCTTGAGGTATTCGTTGCTTCTGAAGAAATTTTCCTTTCGCCTTCTCATTCCCTTTCCAATCACACTTAGGCTCATATTTTCACTTCAATTGCTCATAACTATGCTTCAATTTCTTGATGGCTTCATCCAATGACAGAAGCTCATCAAACTAAATCTGGTCTTCCAATTCTATTGGAAACCCACTAATGAACCTTCGGATCTTCGCTTTCTCATTCTTGAGATAAGGCACATAGCTGAACAACTCCATAAATTTTCTCATATATTCTTCATCTATCATGGAACCCATCTTCAACTCGTAGAATTCCTTAACCTTTCTATCATAATACCTATCAGATAGGCACTTCTTCCTTAACATTCTTTCAAACTAACTCCAAGTAAGCTTCTCCTCTCTAATGCCTTTAACATTCTTCACATATTCCCACAAGATATTTTATTTCCACTTGAGACTAAAAGTGGTTATCTTGGATTTCATATTCTCTAAATAGTTGTGCAATCTAAAGAACTTCCTCATCCCAAGAAACCATGATTTTGCATCCTCTGATTTATTAATTTGTCCATCAAATGTAGGAGGCTTGGATTTCTTGAACTCCTCTCGAAAGTATTGCTTCTCACTCCTCCTATAAGGATGATGGTAGTGACAGTGATGATGTCTCTCTGAACTAGAACTAGAATAGAACCCATAAGCACTACCCCTCCTCTCAAGTGTATCCAACCATTTTCCTCCTATAATTGTATCATCTCTACCCAACCTATGCCCTGATTGAGACCTTCTTCCATATGCCCCATTAGTCCTTTCCTCCTATCCATGACTAATCCTTAACTATCGCTATCTCTGCAAATCTGATAAGCCCCGAATGATCACTGCATTAACCTCAACTTGTTTCTTTTTAACTTTGGAAAGCCTTTCATGTGTCTGAATTAGCATGTTATTATCTACCTTAACTATTGAATTTTTCCTTCAAATTTCTCAATTTATCGGTTATATCAAGAGAATACTTGTCTCCTTGTTGTTCAACTTATCTGTAAGGAGATGCACATGAACTATAATCCACCATTATGCTCATCATCTATGATCTTCCTCTTCCTGGAAATATACCATGTTAAATAAATCAAATAGAAAACATAGTCAAACCATACATTAGTGTCTCTTACGGGAGGCTACCTCATATGCACAAGTCAACCTAGATTAGTACGATATCTATCTATATCTATATATAGAATATATATATATATATATTATATATATATATATATAATATATATATATTAATAAACATCAACAATATCAACATCTCAATATCATACATGATGACATAAAACCACAATAATAACCTTGTGCATGATAACTGTGACCATCCCAATGCATTCATATTAAAAACATATACAATTGACTCACATGCATACCTATATAATTTTACCCCAAGGTCTAGTGCTGCAACCTCAGTTTGATACAAATCTGTAAACGCATCCTCACACATTCCGCCATTTTCACAAGCTCTCCTAGGTAAACATGAGATGAGTGCTACTATGACATGGCCTGACCTCCAAGTAATTAGAGAAATTTTGAGGTAAAAATGGGCCTCCTAATGAATATGATAAAATAATAGTGGAAACAATAAAATAAGATTAGATTACCTCATCAAGGTTTAGAGGGAAAAAGAAAAAACTAGTTTTTCAACTCGTATTTTCAATTTATCTCCGCATGATTTACTCAAATTTCAAGCAAGAGTAGTTGTTGGATGAAAAAATTATTTTTTCATCCAATGAGTACCCATGTTGCATACTTTCTATGGACACTACGACATGAAAAATCTGAAATACATGAAATAACATGATTGCAATCACAATTTTCATGTATTTCACATTTTACATATAGCAGGGTCCATTGAAAGTATGCAACATGGGTACTCCTTGGATGTGAAATTAAATTTTGCATCCAATGAGTTCTCCTACTCGAAATTTGAGTGAAATCATATGGAGATAAGTTGAAAATACAAGTTGAAAAAGTAGTCTTTTATTTTTTGTTTTTTTTTTATCTTTTTACCTTTTTACTCCAAAAATGGTGAATCACCCCCCATGGTTGACATCATCATAGTGAATCCTATTGGTTATTATAAAGTTTATTTTTGTTTTACATATTTTTTTAGGCCCATTTTTTACCTCAAAATTTCTCTAATGTCTAGTTAAGGAAGTGGAGCCTACAAACCAATAACTTACAACCATCCCTTAGGGACTACATACAACTCAGGAGCCTGCAAACCACCCCAGGTCATCCATCCCTAATATGGAACTAACTCACTGATATAACACCCCAACCACACCCTTATCATCATGTGCATAACCACACACAGAGGCTTGCCTACCAGCGGTTATGACCGTAAATCCTCATATTTATGCCGAAAGTCCCTAGATCCGAGCCACCTTTCCAAGCTAGCCTCCAGACCACTGCCTAAAACTTCTTGTAACTATAAAGAATGATAAATAAGATGCGAATGATGCTAACAATTTAAACCTTGAACAAGAACTTAACCAATACATGTCTAGTACACAATAGACATTTCGTCAAACATATGATGAACATATAAGCTACAAGTCATGAATGCATATCTAATCATAAAATTATAATATTCATCTACGAATCACCAAGAAGGCTCAATGTCCCCTCAAGCTAATTGCAAGAACACTTGTTAGCCCATGCATTCATCAACCATTCAAATACTTAACAAGTCTAGAATAAGAGCCATAGCTACAGAATGACATAGAACCTTATAACCAGCATATAATTAGATTAGAAACCATGAAAAATCAGCCATAAGATCAAAGTAATAACCAGTACATGTGTTGATAAATCATAATAAGGAAAATAACTTGTATTAACATATGAAAAATCCAACCAAGTCAGGGAATTCCATGTACCACTCGACCATCGATTCGGTTGAACCAACTATTTGTCTTAACCAATCACCCCCATGCCATATTCTAAGCATGAATGTGGGATCTCATGGGATAAACTGAAACATAACCAAACAGGGAATCCAAAAGTTAAACCACCTCCATCCTCAACCTACTGTGATCTCACTTAGTCAGGTCTCGATATCACAAAACTAAAACAAGATTGGATGCCTTAGAATGCCTTCACCATCCTTTAAGGAATTTCCTTATATCCACCCACCTGTTGAGGGATTCTCAGAGAAAACCATATCCACACCCAACCCTTGGAAATTTTCCTTAGACCACCTTACCTGAATCCAAAATATTATGGCAATCCAAAACTCAACCAAGAATGAATCCCATCACAAGATGGTTATCCGGGAAATGGAAGGGCAAGGATGAAACCACTATCAAACCAAAAAAAAAACCATTCCAATGATAATAAATAAACTAGATTAACAAATTCATGTGTCATGCATTCACATCTCAACAAGGAAATAACACGTACAACCTGTTACCTACAATATGTTCCTGTTGAAGCTGTTGATCCAACATTCTCCTTTACTTGTCATTTTCCTTCCTTTGCTTTATTTCTTGCCTTCCCCAAATGCAAGTGAATGCTAAAGTGATCAAAGAATTCTGTAAGTGTGAGAGAGCGTAAGAGAGCTAACAACTAAACTGACAAAAGTTGTGAATTATTTCTATGATGCCCTTTTACCATTGATGCCTCATTTTTCTTCATTTTTCCTCTTATTTCCTTCCTTGCTAATTGTATATTCATCTCCCCTTTCTCATATTTTCCTTATTTCTCATAGTTAAATGCCAATTATTTCCTCTTTTCCTTTTCTAATTCCTTTGCCAATTTCATTAGCCATTATAAGCCACAAATGATTCCCACTTTGATGTTTTCCCAACATTTAGCTTAGAATACCTGTCCCATGACCTTGGTCTTATTTTTACTTTGTTATCCTTTATTACATGAAACTTTAACCCAGGGTTGTTACATCAGCTCTAGATGAAGATGGAATCTACCTTAACTCCATCAATTATGAAAAGTGGGTTCCACTAATAAGTTAGACCCTTAAGCCTCACCGGGTCTTGAAATATTCTTCATAAAAAATATGACCTTAAAGGTTAGAGAAAATTAATAAATTGGAGGAGCCTATGATAATGTGTAAGAAATACCTTATTGGGCCCACATAACCCTATTTAAATGAACATGGATGACAATATTTCCTATGGTATTGTTGCAAACAAAGTTTATATACATAGAAAAATATTCAGAATATCTGAAATATAGGAATGTCCATCATGGAATGAATAATATATTTATATAATAATGTTTGAATACAAGTGAGATGATATGATTGTTACAAATGATTTCCCGCTTATATACCTAGGCATGTGCCCCTTCACCAATGGTCATGTCGTTATAGACATGCCTCTTCTATATTAATCACTAATTAATTGTTGTTATGATTATTATTATATTTACATTATTTATATTATTATATTCATAACATTGCCACCTCTTCAGAAATATTTGTTCTAAAATCTTATTGTTAACATGGCATGCCATATTTTTCTTGTCTTGCAATCTGTTGGCATCCTTATAGACTATCATAATTTTCATATTCACTGATACAAGATGATAGAATTATCTAAGTAATAAACTAAATTGTCACACTGGGAAAGGATCTAACCATTCTAAATTAATCTTCTGTGGACATTTGCAATTATTTGATAGTTGCAATAAATTGTTATCGTAAAACTAGATTGTTTCGGCATCAATATTCTCCAAAATATAGGTTTGTTGTTTCTATTCTGAATGAAAAATATATCAGGATTGATTAAGATGTATACCCTTATTATTTGAATTTCAATAAGAGGTTTGTGTGACTTGATTTTCCTTTATCATCTGTGTGGAAATTTCCTAATTTACTTTAGATATTGATGTCGTTGAGTTGGTTACAGAATCTTCACTTGGATTTTTCATCGTTTGAACTACAAACTCTACAAATATTTTTACTTCATCTGGTTTATCATCTTCTTTAGTTGTGATATTGAATCGATCAATATTTGTTCCTTTTCTTTCAACTTGAATTTTTACATCCAAAAATTTTGACACTTCCTTTTTGATAAATTGTTGTACATCATTTTCCAAAAACTTCTTGTCCTTCTTACGCTTCTTAATTTTTATCAGTAATTTATGATTGTGGTCCTTGAGGTGAGTAACTTCCTCATTTTTTTTCCTGTGACAATATTTTTAACTGCCTTCTCATAATTTGCATTGACTTCTAATTTTCTTAAGGAATTACTTTTGAGATATCTTTTACATCTTGTGGTGCTATTGAATTTGGATTCAATGTATCATCTTGTAGCATTATCTTTTTTCTTTTTGTAGGAAAATGTCAAAAAAATAATTTTCATATTTAGGATGAAGGAATCTAGTGATTCTATCTAGGGCGAACCCATAATTAATTGTTATTGTCAAAAATATGGTTTTAATGGTGAATTGCGAGAAAAAGTATAGTCTCCAATACTTAGTTTTATATTTCTTATGCCATACTATTTTTTATTCATTGGATCCATCATTTAGATTATATTCGATTTAGGAATCACTAATTGGTTAGCACATTTAATACTAACATAATTATTATCTTGCATAACATCAATAGAGATTATAATATCCTTTCCTACAAGCGATCCTTTGATTACTTTTACTATAGGTTTTAGGAAATATTCCATCAGTGGTATCTATTTCACTTTTATGGGACGAGATTTAGGGTTTAAAAATAACCGTTTCAATCCTTAAAATAATACTTTTTTCTTCTATCATATTACCTTATTTTTCCTTCCTTTCGGTTGAACATCTGGGTATTTTTAATTGCCCTTTTTTCTTATAATTTATAATTTTCTTTGTACTTTGTATTCTTCGTGTAACAACCTCCTCCCACATTCATCCAAAATTGGATCCTTAAACTCTCTTAAAGCTACCTAAACTTTGTACAAGCTCGTACCGAAGTTTAAAGTCTTATGGATGTCGAAGCCTATCAGAAATAGACTATGAGAAATGACAATTTGTAGCCAGCACAGAGCAACGAGGACCTTCGGTCAAAGCGCATTGACTGATGAATCATGGGGACTATGCATGGCACACAAATGGCAGTTAGGAGGCTCAGTCTAGAAAACAAAGGCTATTTCTGATGCACGATTAGCACAAATCATGCATTGTTGGGCAAAACCCCTTGATAAGGAAAAGCCTTGAGCGCTTGGTCATAAGGAGAGCCAAGAAACCATGGGAAAAGTCCTAAAACTGAAGGCGAGTCCCACGCTCCAAAATCGGTGGAATATTGCAGGCGTTTCGGGCGGTAAGCGGATTTGGTAGGGGAACGAGTGATTCCATACATTGATTGACACGTGTCTGGTGAATGAGAGAGAAAACCACTCTCATTGCAGACTAACGGTCGAGCAAGTCATCTGCGCAATAAGAGCGATAACTAATAGATCTAGAGCCCCCAAATCTAACAATGGAGATTGCACCCAATGGGAAACCGGATTTGACGGAGAAAATAAGCTTTGGCACATAAAGGTTGAAGTCTGATTGGAACGCTAAGTTAGCAGATGAATCATTTCCTAGAGTAACCGAAGTAGCAAACCACTTGAGCAAGAGTTGGCTCAACTCGTGAGGAGAGAAGTGGCCACCTCTCTAGAAGTGTTACAATGATGATGACATAGAGCAAGGAATTTTAGCACCGAGGCAGGTGATCCGAAGAGTCGGGAGAGGAAACAAACAGTCGGGGAACAGAATGGTTCTAAGAGCCATGAACAGATAGAGAGTAAAGAGGAGGAGAAAAAGAAAGTGAACAATGAGAAGATGCTGAATATGCAGAGAGAGTCTAGGGAGTCACTCGGAGGTCGAGTGGAAAAGCTAGAGAGCTCAATTGATAGAAACATTTTGTTGTTGGAGTCACTTGGAGGTCAGGTGATTCATAGAGGCATGCAAAGGCCGAGCGAAAGAGCTTAAGAAAGCTAGAGCAGAGAGCTGCAAGCCACAACTAGAGCCAAGGGCTAGAGCGATCACCATAAGCGAGAGCTGAGAGCTAGAACCAGAGTCTGAGCCATAAAGGCAGAGGTAGAGTTAGATCCACAGCCAGAGCAAGAACCACTGCCAGAGCCAAGAGCCAGAGTGAGCGCCAGAAGAAAGAGATAAGAGACAGAACTAGAGCTAGAGCCACAGAGCCAGAGCCACAGCCACAGCCAGAGCAAGAGCTAGAGCCAGAGGCAAGAGCTAGAGATGGAAAGCCAAAGAGCTCCAAGAGCCAAGGGATAATATGGTATTCTGAGCCCAATGTTCCTGTATGAAACATTGGAGTTAAGTCTAGGCACTTGTGAAATAACTATTTCCATAATCCTAGAGAGCCTAATCAAGTTGATTAGAGCTCAAGGAGACATAGCCCAAGATATTACGGTGAACGCCATATTATATTGTTGTCTTATGTGTTTGTTTTTACTACTGCTTTCACTACTGTTATATGCACACACACAGATATATATATATATCATTTTAAGTACCTCCCCATATCTGCACAAATGGGCGATTTTAAAGTAAATAATCAACTGAAAACAAATACAAACATACACCGATATTTTCAAGAATTTCTTATTTCTTCATTGATTAATCATTAAGACTTGGGAAACTTAGAATCTTTGGAAGTGGGAGAGGTTCTTGTAAGTTAGACAAGAAGCCTAAGAGCCCCATTTTCAGATGAGGTGGTATCGGAGCTTAAGATTAATTAACCCCACCTTCAAAGATGGTTGTAATGGAATGCTTGATTGATAGGGCAAAGATTGCTTGTCTGAAAGGCATTTTGACAGTCAAGGATTGATTGTGTCATTGATTATATTCTTTGTTGCAGACTGACTATTGCTTGAGTTTGCAGAGGTGAAGGGAAAGCTATTGATAGCTCAGTCCAGGAACGACAAGAAGGAAGAAGGGCTGAAGGCATTCTTCTATCCCAAATCACCTCAGGGAAATCCTTGAAGCCTAAGAGGTTTGTTGCAAAAGGTTGCTGAATAAGCTCTTTAACAATCATGTTTGAAGTTGTTTTATGCATTTTGAAAATGACAACTTCTATAAGTGAGTTCTCAAAATCTTCTTGCTCTCGTAGTTCCCTTAATAGAGACATGAAGCAAGACTTGTCCACCATGATGGATATGGTGAGAGAAATGTATGAGGATGGAAGGAAGAGCAGCATACTTAGAGAGCAGTTGAATTCTGTGGCGGAAGAGAAGCAGATGCTTTCTGGAAAATTGCAGGAAATGGAAAGGCAACTTCATATTACAAATATGAACTTGAGAAGGATGCATGAGTTGGAGTCACAACTCTTTGTTGCCAAAGAAGCCTTGGCTAAGTATCAACTTGAAGAAGAGGTAAACCATTTCTGTTTGTCTTAAAATTCTTCTAAGAGTGCTTATATTGTTTCTTTTGAAGAACATACCAGAGGCATAGGTTCCAAACTAATGTCCAAGATGGGCTATGAAGGAAACATGCACAAGGTATTATTGAGCCAATAATGGTTTAGGAAAGGCCTAAGTATTTGGGTCTTGGTTATGGACAGTCTTATGGAGAGAGTTCCAAAGCTGCCATCAAGTCCATTGAAACAATGCCAAAAAGGAGTTTCATTGCAGGTCCTCTACCTCGGAAGTGTGAGGATTGTATTCAGAAGGAATGCAATAGCTCGAAACATCATTCACATGATGTAGGTGTTCAGAAGCACACACTTGAACCAGAGAGTTATGGAAACTCTGACAGCCTTGAAGAAAGTGATGGTGTTCCAAAGGGAGCCACTTCTTCATTTGCTTCACCTCATCATGAAGGCAATAAATGTGAAAGAGGCGGGTATAAATCTAGTTCTAAAAGCATTCCTTTTGATTTTATAAATCATGGAAAAATAATTTGCATGTTCCTTTTGTGGTTTGGATAACCATTATGTTTATAGATGTTGGAAGAGGATGGCCACATACGTGAAACTTTTGAAGGAAAAGAAACAAGTAGCCAAAAGTCCACAGGACAAGGCAAATCATGTGGTCAAAAGGATGCACATGTGTTGCACTTATTACCATAAGAAAGGGCATCCTACCAAAAGGTGTTGGATTTTGAATCCAGCACTACTTCCACCAAAGCTGAAGGAGAAGGTGGAAAAATAAAATGGTAGGGATGGAAATAAAGATTCCATGATTGATGTGGTTCGGGATGATTCACATATTGATGTTGATGTGCAAACAAAGGAGGGACCTTTGAAATGGATTGGTAAGAAATGGTTAGAATTCTTATCCAATTAAGGTTTCATGTCTAGTGATGCATCTGTTTGCATTTCTTTGTGGAATAAATGCAAGTTACAAAATCTTACCAAAATGGTAAATAGAAAGAAGCTGAGTAGTAAACTCACTTTATTGCTACAACAATATGTTCATTTCAGCTTCAGAAGTGCAGTGTACTTAAGCGAAAGTTGAAAGATGGAATGCATGCCTAAGCATGAGATGCATGTGATGCTAGCTTGGGAGAAGTTAACTTGGTTTCTAAAATAGAGACAAGGATAAAGTGTTCCATCTTTTGGAATAGAGTCCTAAAGGTCTTTTTCCTACATGCCTGACTTGAAGGGTCATTTGTTGTAAAGGCATGTTTTATTGGCTTGTTATCTACTCAATCATTTGTATGCAAATATAAGACATGGAAGGGTTCACAAGATGTGAAATCTATTTCTTTTTTGAAGCAGGAGTTAGTCCATGCAGTTGTTGTCTGTATGCCTATTGTTGTTAACAATTGTTGTTGGAAGCTTTTCAAGTAGGTACAAATGAAAGTTTTGTAGAGTAGATGTACTTCACATTTGTTTGAGCCACCTTGGATCAAGGATCAAGGCAAAGAAGTTCAAACTACCTTGTGTAAACTTCATAGCAGAAGTTCTACATGAAGTCAAGGAGGAAACCAATTCTTCCTAAAATGACCAACCCATCCAAGAAGAGAAGTGGTTAAAGATTTTGGCTCCGAGGCACTATGCAAAGGCAAGTGTAGGGAGGCTAAAAAAAAGAAGGTGTTGTTACTCTCATTTACTGCTTAGATGAGTATATCAGTCTTTTGGTGGATCAAAATTTCTTTTAGTGGATAGGCGTGATCCAAAATTGGATCCTTAAACTCTCTTAAAGCTACCCGAAATTTGTAAAAGCTCATAGCAGAGTTTAAAGTCTTATGGATGTCGAAGCCTATCAGAAACAACCTCTAAACAACAAAAATTTGTAGCCAAAACAGAGCAATGAGGACCTTCATTCAAAGCGTATTAACCGGTGGCCCATGGGGACTGTGCATGGCACATAAATGGCAGTTAAGAGGCTCAGTGCAGAAAACAAACGCTGTTTTTGATGCGCAATTAGCGCAAATCGTGCATCACTGGGAAAAACCACTTGAGAAAGAAAATCCCCGAGTGCTCAATCATAGGGAGAGCCAAGAAACCGTGCAAAAAGTGCTAAAACTGAAAGCGGGTCTCGCGCTCCAAAACCAGCGGAATATCGGAGGCATTTCGGGCAGTAAGTGGATTTGACAGGGGAACAAGCGATTCCATACATTGATTGACACGTGTTCAATAGATGAGAGAGAAAGCCACTCTCATCACGGGCTAATGGTCGAGCAAGTCAACCGTGTGAAAAGAGCGATAACTGTAGGATCTGGAGGCCCCAGATCTAATGGCAGAGATTGCACCCAATGGGAAATCAGATTCGATGGAGAAAATAAGGTTTGGCACATAAAGGTTGAAGTCCGATTGGACCACTGAGTTGGTGGATGAATCAATTCCCAGAGTAATTGAAGTAATGAACCGCTTGAGGAAGAGTTGGCTCAGCTCATGAGGAGATAGGTGGCCACCTCTCTAGAAGCATTACAGTGATGATGACATAGACTAGGGAATTCCATCACTGAGGTAGGTGACCTGAAGAGCTGGGAGAGGAAACGAACAGTCAGGGGACGGAATGGTTCTAAGAGCCATGAAAAGGCAGAGAGTAAAAAGGAGGAGAAAAAAAAGCGAACAACAAGAAGACACGGAATGCATAGAGAGAGTCTAGGGAGTCACTCGGAGGTCGAGTGGAAAAGCCATAGAGCTCAATTAACAGCAACATATTTTTGTTGGAGTCACTTGGAGCTCGAGTGATTCACAGAGGCATGCAAAGGCCGAGTGAAAAATCTTAGGAAAGCTAGAGCAGAGAGCCACAAGCCATAGCTAGAGCCAAGGGCTAGAGTGAGCACCAGAAGCGAGAGTTGAGAGCCAGAACTAGAGCCCAAGCCATAAAGCCAGAGCTAGAGTTAGAGCTATAGCCAGAGCAAGAGCCACTGCCAGAGCCAAGAGCCAGAGCGAGCGCCAGAAGCAAGAGCTAAGAGGCAAAACTAGAGACAAAGCCATAGAGCCAGAGCCATTGTCAGAGCCACAACTAGAGCAAGAGCCAGAGCCAAAGCCAAGAGCTAGAGTTGGAAAGCCGAAGAGCTCCAAGAGCCAAGGGATAAGATGGTATTATGATCCCAATGTTCCTATATGAAACATTGGAGTTAAGTTTAGGCACTTATAAAAGAACTATTTCCATAATCCCAGAGAGCCTAATAGAGCTGATTAGAGCTCAAGGAGATGTAGCCCAAGATATCAGGGTGAACTGCATATTATAGTGTTGTCTTATGTGTTTTTTTACTGCTTCTTTCACTACTGTTATATGCATATATATATATATATATATATATATATATATATATATATATATATATATATATATATATATATATATATATATATTATATATATCAGTTTAAGTACCTCCCTATATTAACACAAACAACCGATTTTAAAGTAAATAATCAGTTGAAAACAAATACAGTAGACACCCATATTTTCAAGCATTTCTTATTTCCGCATTGATTAATCACTAAGACTTGGGAAACTTAGAAGCTTTAGAAGTGGGAGAGGTTCTTTTAAGTTAGATAAGAAGCCTAAGAGCCCCATTTTCAGATCACACATCTACCCAAATAACTAGCCAACCAGGCTAAACATGAGACCAGAGGCCACTATGATTGGATTTAACCTTCTATGTAACATTAAGGAAGTGAAATCAACAAAAACATCACACACAGTCATCTAACATCATCTTCAAAATCCTTAGGAGACATGTTAGCCACTCAAACAACATGTTCCTAGGTCCCAGTGATGTTTTGGACATCTCAGGCCTTAGTTTCTCTCATGCTATAGGCAAGGGAGCAACCAGAAACCCAAATTGGCTCTCACGGGCTTGCCTACTAATAACCAGAGACCCAAATTTCCAATTTTGTGCTAGCGACCCAAGGGTTTAAGCCACGTTTTCAGGATTAGAGCCGAGGTCACTACCTAGAATGGAGTGATAACTTATAATTAGTAAAATTACAAGGAAACGATGATGCAAAATCAATAATTTTAACAAGACCTTAACCAGACCTCTACTAGCCATGATAGACATTTCATCAAACATATCATCAACATGTAACCTATAGGTGTAAACAATAGAATTAAGTGTAGGGATCTCATACTTATCTGAAAATTGCTATGAACCATTTTTCCCTCATGTCATTTACTACAATATCATCTATTAGGTCATAGACACATTATCCATTAATCTACAAGTAAAAACATGTTGAGAGAAACGCATAGCTATGGTCATAAAACATACATATAACCAACATAATAGGAACAGAGATATCATAAACATATCAGCCATAAAACCCACATATACATCAGTACATTTAGACATGAAAATCAATGGAATGGATTTCTCATTAAGGAATTCAATAAACCAACCAGAGATGGGACTACCACATTCGACTTGACCATAGATTGGCTGAGCCAAGTCTCTCTTCAGCTAATCACCCTTGTGCCATATTCCAAGCATGAATATGGGACTCATAGAAGACACCAAAAAGACCAACAAGAATGGATTCCATTGTAGTTCTCCACCTACACCATGAGGAATTTGTGTGCCTCCTAGTCTCTCAGGCTTTACCACAATCCACAGTCTAATCCAGGGATCACTTGGCCCTACACCGAGACATACTCTATAGGATTTACCATACATCCCATCTCAGAACTACTAGATTCAATGGAGAGAAAAATACAACTCTTGGTTTTACCATATATCCTACCATTCACCGACAAGGATTCCTAAGCCCACCAAGGCACACAATATGGATTTACCGCAACCCATAGTCTGGTAAAGGGGTTACTAGGCTAGTGGATTTACTGTGATCCATAGTCTGGTTCAGGGACCACTATTCCATGTGTTTGTCATTTCAGAGATCCACCCCACTCAACTTCGAATCCAATCCAACCATCCCACATTATCTAAATGTGAGAACCCATCTCATCAAAGCTATCAAGAAATGGCAAGGCTAGGATGAAGAACGCTATCACATCTTGAAAAACCCATGCCATGATAGAAAAGAACCACATGCAATACCATGCATGCCAAATCTAGCAAGGAAAATACAAATGCAAGTTGATAACTAAAATGAAGCCTAGTGTAGTTGCTTGATCCTGCCTTCTCCTGCTTGATATTTTCTTCATCTTTCCTTCTTTGCCTTTCCTTCTTCAATGCCAAAGTGCTCCAAAAACTCTAAGTGTCTAGGAGTGTGTGATAGAGAGAAAATATAAGAGAGCTCCAAAACTAAATTGATCCAGCCTAAACCAAGAGCTTGCCAACTGATCCTGATAAGTATTTTTATTAATGAGGTCTCTATTTCCTTCATTTTCCATTATTTTCCTTCATTTTCCTCCTCACGTACAACCTATGACCTTTCACCTTCCTTTTCTCCTACATCCCATTATTTTCATAAATAAATGTGCCAAAAATGTCAGCTTTCCTTTCCAAAGCCTTAGCCATTGCCTTTGCCAATTTCCTTAGCCATAAACAACCAAATGAACACCCCTTACGATGTATTTCCCACCATTTATCTTGGAATACGTGTCCCATCAACCGTGGTCTTATATATTTTTACATAGAATTTTTTCTGAGGACTGTTACAAAACCCTCCCCCTTGGGGAACACTGTCCTCGATGTTCACTGACACCTATAACCAACAAGTCTGCTGAAAACAAAACATATTGCCCATTGAGTTTTATAACACAAAATGGTGTAGTATTTATAATGAATGACTTGCTCAAAACAAAAGCATCATGACAACATGACTAGATAAAAACCATACCGCATACTGGAGCTTTATAACACAACTTGCTTTGATATTTACAATAACCACATATACACATATACACATATGTTAAACCAAAAAATAAGAGAATACAATGACCATATCAATCAACAAATGGAATCCAGAGGCTCACACCTCCACCCTCAAAGTAATACCAAGATTCACCGCCTTCACAGGAAGTCCAAAATCCACTGCAAAGTCAAATATGCATCAAATGTCTAGTGCTACAATCCTATGCCACTTATCCTTTCAATGAACAATTATCAACTCATTTTTCGAGGGTGCACTCCCAATGTGCATCTAGTTCCATATAGAAATTATAATGAGCAAAACAAATATATCCACGACCTTCCCTTCTCTGCTACAAAGTCCCTTGGGAATCTAGTCACCCCTTATATGCAGTCACTCACCTTGCACGTTCCGCTGGCACCCCCATCCTAGGTAGTCCATCCCTTGGCAAGACTTCCTCGCATTGGAAGATACAGAAAACAAGGCATATCCCTGCCTCAAAACCATTATACCGGTCATAGCATGCTCATGGAAATCAATGGACATTATTGGGTACCAGTGTCCCACAATAGCCCTGCTCTTGAAGTGCTTTAGTAGCATACTGCTGCATGTTCCAGTTCTTTCACTATTGTTGCTAATTGTTGTAGTCGATTTCAACCACCTAACCTAGCATGTTCATGCTTCATGTACCAAGCACATAATTTCCATTAGATTTAAAATAAATTGAAATAAATTCACATCATACCTCATTGGTAGCTCGTTAATAAGGTACACTTTCCATTTTGTTTGCTTCCTACCACAACAATTTAAACTAATTGTTTCATCAAAACATCATGCATAAACATATCACATCTGGTTAGCTCAAAACAAAACCATCATAGATCAACATCATAAATTACATGTAACCATCATAAACCATAATTATATATCGCATATAATCATCATATGCCATAATCATAAATCACATGCATGATAAAAATGAAATAAAATGTTGATACGTATCCTTTCATCAATCGTTAGCTTTTACCTTTGTCTTTATTTCCTATGCACTCCAGATTGGTTGCCACACTACACAAACACCCAGAGCCTTCTCCTATATCATGTGCATGTACACATAGCGTACATCACACACATACAATCAAACATTGCATACAACACCATGCAATACATACACCTACACCTAACATAGAACATATACACCTACAATCGGTGTACCATACAATACAAATACATATATAGAGTGCAACACAATATATGCATATGCCACGATACCATGACTACAAAATGCACATACATAGTATTGCATGCCTACAACACAACATGTATGACCTACACTCAATCTGACATGTACACTAGTACTACATATAAAAATCTCCACCTACACAATGTGTGCACAACATCACATGTACATGACACCACCTACACAAAGCCACATGTACACTGCACCATTGTACAACATGTACACAATACCACATGTACACAGTACCACACACACAGTAGGTATGTGACACCACATGTGCATAGCGCCACATGCATGACATGTACACAACACCACCTGCACACAACACCACTTATACAGCACGTACACAATACCACATGCCAATAGCACCACTTGTACAATCATGCACAAAACACCATATGTACATAGCGCCACATGTACAACATGCACACAACACCAACTGTACATAGAACTGCATATCAGCCATGTACATAAAATCATCTGTACACAACTTTGCATATGCAATCATAGGCATAACACCATATGCAATATTCACACAAAACTATTTGTACCATCCTGTACATAACATTGCATAAAAAACATGTACAGACACTATATATACACAGCACCGCATGTGCACACATCATAGAGGAAACATGCACAACATATACAACATAAGCACAATAGTAGTACCACACATCCAAAACCACATTGTCCTTACCAAGGAAACTTTGTTCCAGTGTCTTATACATGCTTATCCTAGCATGTCACAGACCACACTGCTTTCATTTTGTTGATGTATCCCTCGGTATAACCTGTCCATAACATAAGCATAGGCATAATACAAGAATACAATATAAATTCATATTCACATGATACTGACCTCATATATTTGTCATGACTACTCTTCCCATTTGATTCCTCATAGCCAAGAACTCCTTCAAGCCATTTTCCTACATAGGCAATCATTCCGCCACACGAACGATTCTTGATGATTTGTTGGACAGTGACATAGATACATGGATACATACATAAATATATGTAAACATTAGCATAAACAATCATGATCCTATCAAATAATGATACACACACACACACACACACACACACACACACACACACACACACACACACATATAATATATATATAGATATATATATATAAAAACATTAGTGTTAATAATCATGATCCATGACGACCCTGTCAAACATGACATACATACACACCTACGTGTATACATATATAAACATCAACATAATCATGATCATAACACAATTACCAAATATCAAGGTTAAGGTTTAAGAGAAATTCCTTTGTTCATACACAACATGCACAATATTGAGAACAATCATTCCCAACATAGCCAAGGCATCTAAAAACTTAGATCCATTTACTTTACCTTTTTTAGTTACCTTTCACATGTTTGTATTGCCACCATCCATTTACCACTATGGACCAACCAGTCCAACCGACTGTCATATTGTTACCATCATTTGCGCTTATTCATGCACAAAGCTTCATCTAAGTCTTACATTACCTATTGGATACCACACAACTCCCCCTGAGCTCCATTAAATTTCCTCTTCCTAACCAATTCCGAAGGCTCAAAAAAACAAAAGGAAAGAATGGAAAACAACAATAAGAATACCATGAAAACCAAAAGAAATATGACACCCCAACAAAGTTGCATAGATATGCACTAACCAAACTCAAAATCACACATAAAGCACAACAATTGCAAAATACCAAAAGCACAAGACTAACAATAGACACCATGACTCGATCCCCATGGTTCCCAATGATTCCAAAAAACAACTCAACCTAAGCCTTCTTCAAGATTTAATGGAAGTCTCTCTTTCCATGCAACTCCCTGCATCATGATGTCGTTAACACATAATTCTTAGTGCATAAATAAACATAACAATACACCAGTTACCTCATCTTGTTGTGCCAAGCATGTTGCTTGCAACTGAATACATCCATGCCATCTCTCGAGGGACTCCAATCCTTTGATAGATCCACCTATAACTAAAGACTAGCTAATATACCTATCAAGTACATTTTCATGAATATAACATGTATCAACATAATTTCAGACAAATGAAGGTTAATAAGACTTCTTGTGTGCAAAGAACTCATTCATTTGGAATTAGGGTTTCCAAACATATCCCAAAGAATTCTTGCCCAATTCCTTTCTTTTACCTTTTTACCTTATTGCAATCGAGGCTTAGTTATATAAACACATCAACTATTACCTTGTCATGCTAATACCAAGCATGTTTCTTGCAACGTATAACACATGTCAACCACATGTTCCAAATATCGATACAATAATATCTATCAATTTGAAGAAAAAATTTACCAAGACTAACAATCATGTCATAATCCGTAGTCAACTCGTAGCCATTAGACATAATGCTACAACTGTCACCTACTACACTCAAGTACATATCAACTGTCTCAACACATATGTCAGTACAACCATCTTAAAACAAGATCATTTGAACACATACTCATACTATGCAATTCATCAAACATTCAACCAACTTGCAACCATACCACATTAAATAAATCAACTAGAGAACATAATGAAATAGTCAAGTACAAAATATACAACATAAGAAAACTTGTACCTTACTGTATCTTAGGGGAGGCTATCTTGTCTTCACAATAAAGCTATTTAGCACGATATAAATTCTCAACACATCATCTTAAACATAAATAAGATCATGCTATCCATAACAATCACTAACTAACATGTTCACATCCTAACTCATAAATAATTATAATTTATGCATAGAAATCACATATGTACAATTAGCCTAGATTAGTACAACACAATGTAACACAATAAGTCGAATCATACCTAAATGTTGTAACCCTAACCATCTTCATAGGCCAATCCAATTTAGCATGATACATATAACATCAAGATCTTCAATGCAATGAACATAATGATCACACATATGACCAATCCAAATTACGACATCAAGACCTCAATGAAATAACTCGAATAATAAAGTTAATAGAATATAACAACAATTAGCTATATATCATGGTCATCAACAACATATAACCTAATCATCAAGTTATCTAACATGAAAAAAATAGCAATGCATACAACGATAGGTTACCATCATTCTTGACTATCCAACTCATCTGCATATAACGACATTAATCAACTAACATCTATCATGAATGTAACCATAACATAAAAATGCATGTACATAAACCTAATTTATATAACACTAATGCATATAAAAATTCTTAACTTACATACTTGCATGTCAACATACAATACCTATATGATGATCTAATCTTACCCCAAAGCCTAATGTTGCAACCTCATTATGATGATCTGCATCTCCTGCTCTATCTCAGCCAACACATTAGCATCATAACATATGAATATCACCCTAATGACCTAAATTACATACCATGACTTCAAAGGGCATGTTTGACTTACTATTCATGCGTAACTATAACCAAGACCATACATGCATAACAACTGCATATAGACATATAACACATGAGTGCCCAACCATATACACATCATGCTAGCTAGAATCTAGTCATCAATGCATGACCATAGCAACCACACAAACCATGACCTCATGCATGATGACAACCACTATTCCATTGTACATATTTACACATGCAACCATCAACATGCATGAGAAATGCCTAATCAACTACATATACACATGAACGCATGTAGTCGAGCATAAGCAATCAATTATTGTAACCAACCTAAAAGACTGATACATGTAATCAAACATACAATAATGCAACTTACTATACAAGGATGCAATCACATGACATATAACAACATGTAAGAATCATATAACAATATGTAACGAGTCATATAATCATGACGATGCATTCTGCAAAATCAACATCAAGTTCCTCATGACAACTTTACTACAACTATGATCAACATTATGTAATGCAACAAGTACATGGTATACAAGTGTAAGAGACACACATGCAACTGACACACATGCATGACCAACACACACCTCCCATCGAGTCCAAGGGGTGTACCATGCTCTGACACCACTCTGTAAAAATCTCCTCCCACATATACCCAACTAAGTAGCCAACTCGGGTAAACATGAGATGAGAGGCCACTATGATTGGATTCGACGTCCTATTTGACCTTAGGGAATTGGAATCAATGGAAACATCACATACAGACATCCAACATCAGCTTTAGAATCCTCAGGAGACATGTTAGCTAATCAAACAGCCTGTCCATGGGTCTCACTAATCTTCTAGACATCATAGGCCTAAGTCGCTCTCATGCTATAGGAAAGGGAGCGACAAGAAACCCAAAGTCGCTATCACAGGCTTTCCTACCATGTACCAGAGACCAAAATTTCTTGTTTTTCTCCAACGACCTTGGGATTTAAGCCACTTTTTCAGGCCCAAAGCCCAGGTCACTACCTAGAATGGAGTGATAGCTTAAAATTAGTAAAAGTACAGGGAAACAATGATGCGAAAGCAATAAGTTGATCAATACCTTAAACGAACCCCTACTAGCCATGACAGGAATTTCGTCAAACATATCATGAACATGTAACCTACAGGTGTAAACAATATAATTAAGTCTAGGGATTTCATACTTTTCTGAGAATCGCTATGAACCATTGTTCTATTATGTCATTTTCTACAATATCATCTATTAAGTCATAAACACATTATCCATTCATATACAAGTAAAAATATGTTGAGAGCCAGAAATAGTTGTTGTCATAAAACATACATATAACCAACATAATAGGAAAAAAGATATCGTAAACATATCGGACATAAAATCCACATATACATCAATACATTTATGCATGAAAATCAAGGGAATGGATTTCTCATTAATGAATGTAATGAACCAACCAGAGATGGGACTACCACGTTCCACCCGACCTTAGATTAACTATGCCAAATCTCTATTCATTCAATCACCTCCATGCCATATTCCAAGCATGAATGTGGGACTCATAGAACACACCAAAAACACCAACAAGAATGGATTCTACCAGAGTTCTCCTACATTGTGAGGAATTTGAGTGCCTTCTAGTTTCTCATGATTTACCACAATCCATAGTTTGATCGAGGCATTTCTAGGCTCTACACTGAGACATACTATCCGGGATTTATTATACATCCCATCCCAGGACTAATAGGCCCAATAGAAAGAAAAATCCACTAGTTGGCTTTACCGTATATCCTGCCATTCACCGGCAAGGATTCCTAGGCCTATCGAGGCACACAATCTCAATTCACTGCAACCCACAATCCGATTTAGGGGTTACTAGGTCAGTGGCTTTACCGTGATCCACAATATGATTCAAAGACCACTAGGCCATGTGTTTTTTAGTTCAAATATCCACCCCCCTTAGATTTGAATACAATCTAGCCATCCCACATTAACTGAATGTGAGAACCCATCTCATCAAAGCTATCAGGAAATGGAAAGGCTATGTTGAAGAATATTGCCACATCTAGAAAAAATCATGTCATGATAGAAAAGAACCAAATGTGATACCATGCATGCCAAGTCTAGAAAGGAAAATACATATTCAAGTCGATACCTGCAATGAAGCCTATTGTAGCTACTTGATCCTGCCTTTCCGTGCTTGATCTTTGATTCCTCTTGCCTTCTTTTCCTTTCTTGCTCTATTGCCAGAGTGCTCCAAGAAAATATAAGTGTCCAAGAGCACGAGAGAGAAGGATAGTAGTGGAGGGCTCCAAAACTAAATTGATCCAGCTTGAGCGAAGAGCTTTTCAACTCATCCTCAAAAGCCTTATTATTAATGAGGCCTCAATTTTTTCATTTTCCATTATTTTCCTTCATTTTCCATCTCACTTGTGTTAGAGTTGGTCTGGTCAGTCCTCTGTTAGAGATCAAAACTCTTTATGCATTTCATGTTTAGGTGTCCTGCTCCATTCTCCCAGCTGCATTCCGCTAGGGGCATGCCATAATCTAACAGAGAAGGTCATGATAGTCATTCCCCCTCATGTCTGGCTCCTGCTAGCTCAGGTCTTTTGTCAATAATCATCAAAGTCCATGAAAGTCAAGGTCTAGTCCTTTAAAGGACAAAGGTCATTTTCGAGGTCTAGGTCTAGGAATTCATCAATTTGGTCTTCGAACATGTCCAGTAAATCCATGCAGGCCAGAGTGAGGCCCTTACATAGTTATGGTTCAGAGAGCTTCATCGTCATGCGATAGACTTCAACTCTTCTTCAAAACTCTGTTTTGAAGAAAAATCAAACAATGTCATTTATGACAAAATTTTCAAAAAGTCACCATTTGATTTTTTCTGATGCAATCATGGTTTCCATGGTCAAATGTCCAGTCGTGCAATCCCTGCAAAGAGTGCCGAAAATTTCATCATTTGAGCTAAAATTTCAAAGGGAAAGTGAAAATCAGTGTGTTTTAAAGTCAGTGAAAAAAGTGCAAAACTCAACATTAGAAAAATGGGTTTTCAAGGAAGAAAAAATTAAACCCATCTCTTCCAAGGCTATATATACAAGTTTTCATCCAAATCAAAGGCATTGTGCTATTACAAGCCTTGGAGAAATGTTGCAAAGGTGTGAGTGTGCAATTGTGAGCATGTGAGTGAGTTGGAGGCGGTTTTAGAAGGCGAGACGCATAGACCCAGGAGCGCGGCGCACACAGAGGGTGCGGTGCACACACAACCTTCCCGCAGCTCAATTTTTCTAAGGGCGCGGTGCATACCCAGGGCGCGGCGCACTGGGCTTTGCGCGTGGCGCACACAGACAAAGGGCCAATCAAGTGCTAATCACCTCCAAATATTGGTGAAGCCTATCAAATTGAGAGGTAGGCCTTATAACATCACTTGCTCCTCAAATTTTGTCAACGATATGGTGTTTATAGAGATGTTTGAATGTCACCAAGATACATAAAGTCAACCATAAGAAATCACCAAGAAAATGATGGCTAGGGTTGTTAAAATGTGTTGTTAGTGCCAAGGTCTCATTCCACACACCATTTTCCCCTCACCTATCATTTTTCCCATCCTCCCTCTATCATTTTTCCTAAAACCCCTACCTTAAATTACTACCAAATCCTCTCCCCTATCCCTCCACTATTTGGCCAACATGACACCCCAAACCCTACCCTCTCAAAAACCCCAAACTCCTCCCACATCCCTAAAAAATTTCTCCCTATAACCCCTATTCCCATTTCATCACTCCCTTCCTAATACTCCCTATTTTATTGTTCCCCTCGGTGACAGATATTACAAAGCCACCTAGCCTCACACCATCATCAAAGGGTAGCCTAATCATAGTCCACATTGCAGTCATGACATCACAGCATTCGTCAGAGTATGAGATTGAAACACAAAGTGACTCTTCCTCAGAAGAGCAGGCTCCCAGGAGGCACCACAAGAGTGGAAAACATGTCAGGGATGAGCCCACTACCCTCACTGAATTACAAGCATGCCCTCTTGCCATTTCATGCTTCCAGCACCTATCATGTTTTGAATTTTTTCAAAGGGTGGCAAATGTTAGAGTTCATCATGAGTTGGACCGTTTATTTGTGCTTCATCTACATGGAGGTCAGCCTATCTTGGCTGGGGTCACTTTCACATTGACACCTGAAGCTATATCAGTGGCAACAGGTATACCAAATGTTGGAGTATAGTGGCATAAGAAGAAGAAGGTGGATAGGCAACACTATGAGCCTTACATCAAGGCTAGATTCTTGAGTGAACTCACAAGAGTCTTTCCCTTCAGATACTTGAAAGATGAGTATGCTCCACTCATGAGATTAATGATGAAATACTTCAGATGTGAGGGGAGGTTCTCTCAACTGTATGCCTATCACATCCGGTTGCTCATGCACTTCAGCAAGGTGAGGATGATGAACCTCCCGTTTTTCATATGTAGGAACATAGAGAGGATGAACACCTTCATGCTGCATAAGACCCCCCAACAGCAGCAAAGCAAGTGTTATCTCCACCCAGGGTGGAAGGGGCCTCGCTTCTGGCATCAGTGACACAGGTACTAGACAAGGGCAAGAAGTCCGTGCATGATGAGGGGCCATCAGGTGTGCAGGAGACCAATGTCATCCTCATTCAGGATGACGAGGTAGAGGAAGAAAATGCCAAACTTAGGATGACCATTCAGGAGCAGGACTCGGAGATCTAAGACTTGATACTCAATGTCAAGAGGGCCAGATGGATCATCAAGTATCTAGAGCAAAGGAACAAGCAGCTTGAGGACCAGTAGGCAATCATGGAGCTACAAAGCATCTGTGAGAGTCGACAAGCTGCCCAGTAGAAGAGGATCGATCTCACTACCTTGGAGCAAGAGATCAACAATGACCGTGAGTCTTGGTTAGAGCAGGTCAATGTACGCCTGGAGAGACTGTTGGAGAAGGCCAACAGGGACAAAACCATATTAAGGAGGATGGCTTGTCATTACAAGGCACGGAACATGAGCGCAAAGGCCCGAATAAGGAGCTTGAAGGCCAAACTGAGCAAAGCAACAAAAGAGGCAAAAGAGTAAGATTGGCTTTGAATCTTGGCAGAAGCTTCTGTGGCCCAATAGAGTGCCTCTTAGAAAGCCTCCAGCCCAAATTTCAAGAAATTTGGGAAAATTTTGGTCACATGGGAATTTTTTGGCACAAACACAGGTTTTTCTCTATACGTGCCGCGCCACCGGTGCGTCGCATAGGATTGGGAGCTTCAAATGAGAGATGGTTTGCATTTTTGGATTCAACAGGAAAAATCACAACTATTGGCACTCGAGCAAGAAACTTGGGCATGATTTGAGTCTCCAGGAGGTCAAAAACACCCAAAAAATGGCCTCACTGCCCCTATTTTGACACATAGGAAGCAGTCTTGGGAGAATGAAGATTTGGAGGGAAAAATTAGCTCCAAATTCAAAAATTTCACTTAGGTTGGAAAGCGGACAAGACAAGCTTTCCAACGAGCACACTTGGGAACATTTTGGACTCCTACAAGTGCCTCAAAGCTGGCCTGAAAGTGGCTCGACACATACAGAAAAGGGCGCGGCGCATATAGGAAAAAAGGCCCAAAATGCCTCTGTTTCGCGAAATTTCGCTTCCCGACTTTTCATAAGTGGGCCCCCTCATCTACACTTCATTTTTTGGGCACCAAAGGTGGCTTTTAAAGAATTTTCACTCCAGATGGGCATCTATCCAAGTGGCAAAGGAAGGCAAAGGGTCACCCAAGCCATTTGTCATGTTTGTGGCGCTGCACCTGTAGCTGATGTTTGGCTCTCCACCTTCATTTTGTAATGATTTGAGTAACTCCCCAATCCTTGGGCATTCTATCTCTTCATGGCACATTCTATATTTTGTATGCAAACTATTTGCAAAGGTTTGGTTGGCTTGTAACTTCTGGGAGACTGTGGGAAAGAAACTCTATTTCTGTATTGTATATTTTTTACAGAGGATTAATGAATGGCAGTGGCTCTGTTTCATGAGATTCATGTGGTTGTGAGTGTAGAAAATGTGTCTCTTATGTTTCATATGTATCTTGTTATTTTTCATAGTTCATTTCATATTCATTTCCAGTGAAGTTTTCTAAGTTAGCTAAGGTATAATTCAATTTTATTGCTCTGCCTGTGGGAAAATTTCATGTTCAGTGTTCATTCTTCTGTTGAAAAGGATTCATGTTGTCCATGTCCTTTTCACCCTCTTAATCAATCTCTCCATTCCGCACTATCTTAAACTAAATTGCTAGGCTTTCCGCCTATCTTGCCTCACAAAGTAATCTGTGCTTTTGTATTAAGTTCTCTGTTCATTGAGGTCCATTGGTCCCATATCATCCCAGAAACACGGGCATTCATAAAAATCATTTCTTGTATCCATATTTACTTACTAGCCTAAGATAGATAGTTGACTATAAGTCATCTCAGGCCATTTCATTTATCTATTCACTGAGCGTGACTCGGAGAGAGCGCTCTCCTGTTCTGGTAGGGCTAGCTACCAGACTGAGCATGGTTTGTGGTTACCTTGAATTTTGCCTTCTTTCAGCCTAAGGCAGATTTAGGTGCTAACATAGTGGCGACTCTGTTGGGGATGAAATCAATCCCCTTGCTTCTTAATAATTCTAATCTTCCGAATGATAAGTTTAGGATTTGATAGGCTGAGTAAAGTTGGTTGTGTCCTTTGATTTTTCTCGATAGCACGTTGGCTTCTAGAAGATACACCAGAGCTAATCTAGATCCCGACCCTCCGCACATCTACAAAAATCCCAATTTGATTTCAAGAATTTGTGGTTAAGAAAGCTCTATATCGCCCGTGCTCAAATCCCATTCATTCCCAGAAATTTTTGAGTATATTGAAGAGCTAGAGTTTGATGAGTGGTTTGAATTATTGTTGTTCGTAACCAAGTCCGAAAGAGCGGTTGACTCTACTGTCCACAATCCACAATTTCTTGTAGACTTGGAGACGGAAAGGGCTAACCAGTGTATTGGTAACTACATAGTAGCTCAGCTTCAAACTCCAATTGCTAGCCCCTTAAAAATTGTGCACACTCCTCCAACACCTACGAGGACAAATCCACCAAGAGTGATGGCTGCCTGTTTTGCACCTCTTGTCTTGCCTCAAGTTTTAGATGATATGCCCACTGATTACCAAAGCAAAATCTCATTTTTTTATGGCACTCCTAATGGAATTACTGCTCAGCAACATGTGGATAGAATGGCAAACTTCTATGAACTGCATGAGATTGATGCGGAGAATGTGGCAATGAGACTTTTTGTACATACATTTGCAGGTGAAGTGAGGAAATGGTTCAAAGGTTTGCCGGCTGCTCGTATCGCTACCTTGGCTGACCAAAAAATACAATTTTTAAACCGCTGGGAAGTGAAGAAGAATCCTCTTCAAATTCTAGCCGAATATGAGTAAATCAAAAGAAACGCTGGTGAGTCGGTCCAAGATTATTGCACAAGATTCAATACAGTTTATAATGAAATTGCAGATAATATAAGGCCACTTGTGGGACTAGCCATGTTGAAGTTCCTGAATGGTTTTGATGCTGACATGGCTTATCAATTGAGAGAAAGAGAACCGGCTACAATGGAGGACATGCAGAAGATAGCGGTCAGCGTGGAAGTAAATCTGCTAACCAAGAGAGCTAGAGCAAAGGCAGAGAAGAAAGTCACTACAAAGGAAGAATCTTCCTCGGTAGATCAACTACTTCGGAAGGTAGAGCAGATGCTTGAAAGAGTGAAACTTGACAAACCGAAGTGACAAGTTAGAAATCCTAACTGCCGTGGCCAGCAACAACCACAGTATAAAATAAGACAGAGAGATCAGCGAGCCCAAGAGCCGATTGCACAACAACCAGTACAGACACCTTTGCAGCAAAATTTTGTGCATGGACCGGAATCAGATGAAGACGGGAATGTAATAGGCGAAGAAAATCACCTCTTTACTCCTGATGATTTTCCTACTTATCTCCCGGAAAAGGAGTATGCAGAGAATTCAGCTGCACACAAAGACATAGATTTCATTCTAGCAAGCGACACCGTCTTGGAGGAGGAATCCGATGAATACCAAAGAGGCTACATGAATGCTTTGTCCACCCAACAGCAGCGATATTCACTTAGAAATAGAGATGTGTTGGTTAGACCCATTCAGAAAAAGAAGGATGTTGAAGCGTCAAAGAACGATTCAGCAGCCACACAAAGGAAAGGAAAGGAGGTGGTTGATCTGGAGAGTAGCAAATCAACATGAGCAGAACCATCACATCAGCAAGTTGCATCTAAAGAAAAGGAGAGGAAAGAAATCCCAGTCTAAGAGGTAGAAAAGATTCCCTCTTTCAATTTAGAGAATGAGATATCTAAATTAAAGATATCCATCCCCTTGACTGAAATATTGAAGAATAGCAGTTATAAAGGACAAGTATCTAAAATGTTGAATTTTGACCCAATGTCCGACATGGTGAATTTCGAAGATGATCAACCTGAAATGATTTTTGGGCCAGCATCTAATGGTGAGTCTCCTGATAGTGATGTGCCACCTTTTTACATCAGTTTAAGGTTGCATGATTTTGTGTTACATAACGCCATGTTCGATTCCGGAGCTTCTCACAATCTCATGCCCAACGCAGTCATGGATAAGCTTGTTCTGGACATCACCCGTCAATATCATGATCCCTATTCGTTTGATTCCAGCAATGTAAGATGTATAGGTCTCATCAAAGACTTGGTTGTGAGTTTGGATCAGCTCCCAATGAAGAATGTTTTGATGGATGTTGTGGTAGCAGACATTCCTCCAAGGTTTGGCATGCTTCTTTCTAGGTCTTCGGTAGCGAAACTGGAAGGGACACTACAGCTAGATTTCTCCTATGCAACGATTCCAGTGTTTGGAAAGATGAGGAAATTGTATCAGGAACAAAAAATGAAGTACATGATCACAAGAAAGGAGAAACCAATAAATCATTCTATTAACTATGTACATATATATTTAGAGTATTTTGTTTTGTATTCAGATAGTTTAAATGATATAGATAGTCAGTTGGTAGAAGCAAATGATATTCTGGAAATAATAGAAAATTTCAGAGAAGTTTTGAAGAAAGAAGAACAAGAACAGCAGAACACCGTTGGGCAATCAGCTAAAAGCAATGGACAGCAAGCAGACAAGGCACAACAAACAGATTTGCAGCACTTGCAAGAGGAGGAAGAAGGTTTGTGGACCATGGATTTCGATGGAGCAGTGGGAAATGATGGAGATGGAATTGGAATATGGGTACGTAGTCCTTTCTCCGCCCCAAACAAAGTCCCTAGTAACGTACAGGTACGCTCTTACAAGTTGGCTTTTGAGTGTTCAAATAATGAAGCTGAGTATGAAGCTTTGATTGCTGGCCTAAAGATTCTAAGAAAGCTGAAAGCCAAGATGACTTCAGTATATGGCGACTCCGAATTGGTTATCAAGTAGGTTAGAGGCGAATATCAAGCAAAGCATCCTAGGATGCAGGCCTACCGTAATGCAGTCCTAGACATTTTGAAATTATTTTCAGAATACACCTTAACATGTGTTACTCGTATACAAAATAGTATTGTTGATGCTCTTGCTAAGGCAACGAGTAGTTTGAAGATCCCAATGAACTCTAGCAACAAATTCGAAATTCATGTCAAGCATCATCCAACCGTTCTAGATAATCAGAGATATTGGCAAGTGTTCCAAGATGATGAGGAGATTGATGATTTTCTGCAAAACAAAGGCAATTTCAAAGAGACCTCAATTAATGAAGCAAATGACTATGGAAAAGGTAATGGTACAGATGAGGTACAGATTAATGAAATGGACGCGTTGCAGCTGAAGAATAATGTTATTCCCAAAGGCTTGATACCTCTAGAAGAACTCTTTGATCAAGATGATGTAGCCCGCAAGCCAACATTGCAGCCAACAGAGAAGGGTGTGGAAGAGGTCAATATCGGGACAATTTCAAATCCTAAATTGGTAAAATTGTCCAAAGAATTCCTGCCAAAGATCAAGGACAAATATATTAGTTTGATGTCTTCATTTGCAGATGCATTTTCTTGGGATTATTCCGACTTAAAAACATATGACACCCATATAATTCAGCACACTATACCCATCAAGCCCAATCAAAAACCATTCAGACAGACGCTGAGAAGGCTAAATCCAAAGTTGTTTCCATCTATTGAAAAGGAGATCAACAGGTTGTACAAATTAGGGATCATTGTGCCAATTAGATTTTCATATTGGATCTCTAACTTGGTGCCCGTAAGGAAGAAGACAGGTGAGATTTGCTTATGCATTGATTTCAGAAATCTCAACAAAGTTTCATTGAAGGACAACTATCCACTGCCCAAAATGGACCATATACTTTAGCGAGTAGTGGGAGCATCTCGTATGTCATTGCTTGATGGTTATTCTGGATATAACCAAGTTTTTGTCCATGAGGATGACTGAGACAAGACAAAGTTCACCACTCCATGGGGAACCTTTCATTACGCGAAAATGCCTTTTGGTTTGAAGAATGCGGGTGCCACATTTCAGCGTGCTATGGACTTGGCTTTTGCAAATGAGAAGGATGTCTTTTTGGTGGTGTATTTGGATGATTTGACGGTGTTTTCTAAATCTGATGAAGAGCACATGTACCATCTTAAAACCGTCTTCCTAAAGTACAGAAATATGGCTTGTCGATGAACCCAAAGAAGAGTTTGTTTGCCATGGAAGAAGGAAAACTACTTGAGCACATTATCTCAAAGGATGGCATCTGTATTGACCCAGCATGTGTGCAAGCAACTCAGCAAATCGATCTGCCCTGGAATAAAAAAAAGATACAATCGTTCAATGGTAAGATGAATTTCCTATGCCACTTTGTACCCAATCTTGTTGAGCATCTAAGAGAGATGACAAACATGCTTAAGAAGGACAGCCAAGTGAAATGGACAGAAGAGGTTGTAAAAGCTTTCAATTTGGTCAAATTGGCTCTTTCCTCAGCACCAGTTCTAGTCAGCCCGGACTACACTTAGGATTTCATATTGTTTTCATTTACTTCGGAGCATACTATGGCAGCGGTATTATTGCAAAAGAGAGATGATCATGAAAGACCCATTGCATTTTCTGCAGAGCTATAAGAGACGTAGCTTTAAAATATAACATCATTGAGAAGCAAGCCCTTGCACTTGTGAAGGCATTGAAAGATTTCCGGGTGTATATTCTACATTCTCACATTCTGGCCTATGTTCCTAACACTGCTGTAAAATATGTTTTAGTGCAGACCGATCCGGAAGGAAGAAGAGGCAAGTGGATTGCAGCCTTGCTGGAATATGATGTGGAAATAAAGCCCACAAAGCTAGTGAAAGGACAGGGATTGGTGAAGCTAATGGCTGAATCAAACTTGCATGCCTTGGACATAAATCTGATTGTTGTTATGTCCGATGAGAATGATGAAGAATCACTAATTCAGGTATCTGAAATGTTTGCTCTTTCTCCATGGTATTCAGATATCATATATGTGCTCAAAAATTTGTCACCACCGCCCGACATGACTAGAAACAAAGCGAGAACACTCAAGTTGAAGGCTTCCAAGTTTTGCATTCTTAATTTAGCACTGTATTGGAAAGATCCCGGTGCTATTTTTTTAAATTGTTTGGTGGAAAAGGAAGCAAAACAAGTCATGGACGACTGCCACCAAGGAGACTGTGGAGGTCACCTTTTTTGGAAGTCAACAACAAACAAAATTTTGAGAGCAGGGTACTATTGGCCGACATTGTTTGCTGATGTATATAAGATGGTCAAGCATTGTCATAAGTGTTGGATTTTTGAAGGAAAGCGGAAGTTACATCCTCTACCACTCAAGCCCATAGAGGTGAGTGCCCCTTTTCAGCAATGGGGATTGGATTTCATTAGCGAAATTCATCCTGCTTCTTCCGGACAACATAGATGGATCCTCAAAGCCACAGATTACTTCACAAAATGGATTGAAGCAATTCCCACCAGACAAGCTATAGATGCGGTAATCATTTCATTCCTTGAAAATAAAATCTTGTCTCGCTTTGGTTGCCAAAATAAGCTAATCACTGATAACGCAACAACTTTCAAATCAAAAAGGATGGTAGAGTTTTGTCGTAAATATCATACCATTTTGGGTTACTCAACTACCTATCATCTGCAAGGCAATGGATTGGCGGAATCTTCGAACAAATCATTGGTCAACATAATCAAGAAATTGTTGGAAATGAATAAGAAGCACTGGCATAAGAGGTTGGTAAATGCACTTTGGGCTGATTGGGTCAGTCAGAAGAAATCCATAGGTACGTCACCCTTTGAGATTGTTTATGGAGTTCATACAATATTTCCTTCCTCTCTCACTACCCCGGTAGTCAAACTTCTTCAGGAGGCTGGCAGTGAAGAAGATCCCGTGCAGAGAAGGTTGAATCAAATGGTCCACTTGTAGCAGACTAGAGAAGAAGTTTTCAAGAACACATCCAAATTGCAGGAGAAAATCAAGAAAATTTTTGACAGAAAGGCAAAGGTGGATAAATTTCAGGTGGATGATGTGGTGCTAAAGTGGGATGCAAGGAATCAGGAGAAAGGCAAGCACGGTAACTTCGAGAACCTCAGGAAAGGTCCTTTCAAGATTGCAGCATATCGGGGGCAGAAGGCCTTTCTTCTGAAGGAAATAAATGGAGAATATTGTCTAGGAGGGCCGATCAATGGTCAGTTGCTCAAGCGGTACCATTTCTAAGTTATTAACGTTTCTTCCACTGTCACTGTAAATACCATTTTATTTCAGTCTAGTTAGAGTTGGTTAAGTTAGCCTTTAAGTCATTTCAATGTCAAGTTTGAGTAAGTTTTTTGGTCATTTCAGTTTCATAAATGAGTCAGAGTCCTGTATTATTTATCAAAATGATGACTCCATGGCCCAATGGATGAAGGCACTGTCTAGCTCTTCCAAAGATCTGCTATTCTTGGCACCTCGAAGGAGCTACCATCCCCCATTGGAGCCAATGTTAGAGTTGGTCTGGTCAGTCCTTCGTTAGAGATCAAAACTCTTTATGCATTTCATGTTTAGGTGTCCCGCTGCATTCCGCTAGGGGCATTCCATAATCTAATGGAGAAGGTCATGATAGTCATTCCCCCTCATGTCTGGCTCCTGTTGGCTCAGGTCTTTTTTCAATAATCATCAAAGTCCATGACAGTCAAGGTCTGGTCCTTTAAAGGACAAAGGTCATTTTCGAGGTCTAGGTCTAGGAATTCATCAATTTGGTCTTTGAACATGTCCAATAAAGCCATGCAGGCCAGAGTGAGGCCCTTACACAGTTATGGTTCAAAGAGCTTCATCGTCATGCGGATAGACTTCGACTTTTCTTCAAAACTCTATTTTGAAGAAAAATCAAACAGTGTCATTTATGACAAAATTTTCAAAAAGTCGCCATTTGATTTTTTCAGACGCAGTCATGGTTTCCATGGCCAAATGTCCTGTCGTGCAATCCCTGCAAAGAGTGCCAAAAATTTCATCATTTGAGCTAAAATTTCAAAGGGAAAGTGAAAATCAGTGTGTTTTAAAGTCAGTGAAAAAAGTGCAAAACTCAACATTAGAAAAATGGGTTTTCAAGGAAGAAAAAATTAAACCCATCTCTTCCAAGGTTATATATACAAGTTTTCATCCAAATCAAAGGCATTGTGCTATTACAAGCCTTGGAGAAATGTTGCAAAGGTGTGAGTGTGCAATTGTGAGCATTTGAGTGAGTTGGAGGCGGTTTTAGAAGGCGCGGCGCATATACCCAGGAGCGCGGCACACACAGAGGGCGCGATGCACACACAAGCTGCCCGCAGTTCAATTTTTCTAAGGGCGCGGTTCATACCTAGGGTGCGGCGCACCAGGCTTTGCGCGTGACGCACACAGAGAAAGGGCCAAACAAGTGCCAATCACCTCCAAATTTTGGTGAAGCCTATCAAATTGAGAGGTAGGCCTTATAAAATTACTTGCTCATCAAATTTTGTCAACGATATGGTGTTTATAGAGATGTTTGAATGTCACCAAAATGCATAAAGTCAACCATAAGAAATCACCAAGAAAATGATGGCTAGGGTTGTTAAAATGTGTTGTTAGTGCCAAGGTCTCATTCCACCCACCATTTTCCCCTCACCTATCATTTTTCCCATCCTCCTATCATTTTTCCTAAAACCCCTGCCCTAAATTACTATGAAATCCTCTCCCCTATCCCTCCACTATTTTTCCAACATGACACCCAAAACCCTACCCTCTCAAAAACCCCAAACTCCTCCCACATCCCTAAGAAATTTCTCCCTATGACCCCTATTCCCATTTCATCACTCCCTTCCTAATACTCCTTGTTTTATTGTTCCCCTTGGTGATAGATATTACAAAGGCACCCAGGCTCACACCATCATCAAAGGGTAGCCTAATCATAGTCCACATTGCAGTCAGGACATCACGACATTTGTTAGAGTATGAGATTGAAACACAAAGTGACTCTTCCTCAGAAGAGCAGGCTCCCAGGAGGCACCACAAGAGTGGCAAACATGTCAGGGATGAGCCCACTACCCTCACTGAATTACAAGCATGCCCTCTTGCCATGTCATACTTCCAGCACCTATCATGTTTTGAATTTTGTCAAAGGGTGGAAAATGTTAGAGTTCATCATGATTTGGCCCGTTTATTTGTGCTTCATCTACATGGAGGTCAGTCTATCTTGGCCAGGGTCACTTTCACATTGACACCTGAAGCTATATCAGTGGCAACAGGTATACTAAATGTTGGAGAAGAGTGGCATAAGAAGAAGAAGGTGGATAGGAAACACTATGAGGCTTACATCAAGGCCAGATTCTTGAGTGAACTCATAAGAGTCTTTCCCTTCAGATACTTGAAAGATGAGTATGCTCCACTCATGAGATTGATGATGAAATACTTC
>APFE030129885.1:0-10741 GCA_000404065.3 Pinus taeda
CATGAACCATAGTATTAAGTGGGAGAATGAGGAGGAGGAATTTAGAATCACTAAGGGAATTGTATATTTTCTTTTGGAAGGAAATAACAATATGACAGGGTGAATGACGAATCATGAACAAGTTGGGTGACAAAAGAGGCAAGAAATATTTAGACATACGTAATGTTTTCCATCGCCAAACAAGTGAAAGAGGTATTATTGTTAAGTACAAGGAGATCACACAGAGGATATGTAGCAGTGGATTACGCAACATGAAAATTGATGGATTACCATAATGAGTGGGCGTATTAAAGTTGGATGAGAGCCACTTTCTGTGTGAATGCATGGTGGTGATCAATGCGTTCAGGACAACCATCAATTAACACCCAAGTAAGGGGGAATTTTATATCAACTTAACATTTATAAAGAAAAAAAAATTGAATTTAAAATATTTTTTCCTTTGTTAAACTTTTTTTTTCCACTCAGTAATATCAAGGAGATGTTAAATTTCTTCAATACTTAATAAAATTTCATACTAGACATTTAGAAAATATTGATGGGAAGAAGAAATTCAGTGTAAACAATAAATAAATAAAGTGAAGGATATTTTTTGTTTAATTAATTTGTGCTTTTTAATTCAGTGACATCATGGATATGCATAATTCCTTCAATATTTGATATGAATTAGAATTTAAAATACATTAACAAAAAGGGAAGATTGGCAAGTATGTATTCTGTATATAAAAGAATTGAAAAAATTATAAAGAATGATTCAAAAATTTTAACGGTGCCTATCTCAGAATGATGGAGATGTGTAATTTTTTCATTATTTATCTTGGAGTCGACATACGACATGAATGTGTGTGTCTGTGTGTCTATGTTATAGTAGTATAGATAAATATCTAGATTTCGACTATATATATTATATTGGTAAATGAAAAAGAAAATTATGATTAAAACATTTTAGTAGTGTGTAACTCAAAATGAAAGAGATATCCTGTTCCTTTTTCATTTAGTTTGGAGTTGACGCATGGAAAGAATTTATATATGAATACTTATTTTTTATATATATTATAATATTAAAATAATAGGAAGGTTAATGTTTACCTTGATGAGTGTGGCCAAACATGGGGGATCGATGGGGCCAGGGGCCGTAGAAAAGTTGCATAGGGCAACCAAAAGATTTTACAAACATGTGAATGAGATTATTTCCTGAACGATTCTTTTTTCTCAGAAGACGATTTTTCTAGATATTAGATTTTAGGATGGTGGTAGGGGAATGTTGACTATGCATAGACCGCAAACCTATGCATGCTCATTTGAGTTGTTTCTTTAGAGTGAAAGGGTAATGCAAGCTATAGGGGCTTGTGCTTTGTTCACTAAGGCATGCTAATTTTCACGGCTTGGCATGTCATTGAGTTGAAGGGTGGTGAACTATCCTTTGGATGGTGAGACATGGTCGGGATAAGAGAACTGCTAAATTTTATTGCCACGAGAGTTAAAATGAGGTGGTTTTATTCTCTTCCTTGTTTATTAAGAAATATGGCTATGCCTCTAGGCCCTAGGAGTTCCTTTGTAAATGGAATTTTGGATGTGGTGGTCGTCTGTTCTTTTTGGGTTTCCTCATCTTTATGCTTTCAAGAATTTGTCATGGTCCCTGTCATCTTTAGCAATATTTGTTGCATGTATCTATCGCCAAATTTTCTTAGGGTTGAGAGATGTAGTTTGAGGCCCCATGCTCACTACCTTTGTCCTTGGTTACTTGGGGTACTCTATTCAAGAGGAAGTATTGTAACCATGGGGGTGCTTCTTTAGTGATAATTGTGGAAGAATATGTAATTTATGACAATTTTTATCTTGTTGAGTTTTGAAGCAGGATTTGATTACCAAGATACAACATTTGGGTGGTTGAATTAAATTGGTCTTTGTGTTCTGGATTATATAGTGGAATTCTTAGATGAAGGGGGCATGTTGTGCAAGGTGAGCGACCTCATGGAGTCCTGGTTGGCCATTGTAGGTGCATAGGAGAAGTGGAGGCTGATGGCGGTGTTGAGGATATTCATGAGGGTGAATTGGCTCACGAACATGTTTCGTCACCTAGCCATGTGGAAGCACCACCATATTTAGAATGTTTGTATAGGTAGTTGTAGAGTCTTACCACACTACTGGAGGAGCTACATAATCAGAAACATGTTTATATAACATGACTTTAATTTTGCCTTTAAGACTAAATTTATGAAACAAAAAAAAACTATTTTAATATCATATCTAATACTTCAGGTATTTTTATTGTTTTACATTTAAATCCATTGTAATCTATGAATGCCATCTCTAAATTCCTAAGTACCTTTTTGTGGCATTTAATTCTATAATTATTAATATATATTTTTCAACAATCGATGAATTATTAGCATGTCATCATATTGTTTTGCTTTATTTATTTTAAACATATACCATGCTTTTTCTATCTTTTGTTTATTTATTTTTTTATTTTTTTTAGATTTTATTATAATTTTATACCTTTTAAATATTAAGATTTATTTAATTGCAACTTTTTTTATTTTTAAATATATCTAAATAGATTAACTAAAATAAATAATTATAATGAAGTCAAATAGTATTTTTTAATTTTATTTACACTAAATACACACATATATTTAGTTATTTTTTCAAATGAACTCAAAATGGCCTCAAGATGTGAGGTAAGGGCTAATGAGTGCTCCATATTATCATGTACAAGCCATCAAAGGTATATTTATGCCAAGACATCACGAACAAAAGGTGCCCTACATCACCGTTAGAAGAGGAAAAGGGCTTATTTGGAATTAACTAGCTCAACTATTGGCACTCCAATGTGATGTACAAGCCCTATCTTGTAATATTAAAGATGACCATCATCATCAATTAGGTGGATGAAGTGATTCGTATCAAATAGTGTCAACACCATGCTAGGGGAATCCTAGGTTCACTGCTCAAATCATCAATATCTCCAATGTTAAGCATCATTGGCTCAATGGTCTAGCATTTTGGGATTCCTTGTGTCAAAAATTATATAAATACCTCAATCAGTCTAATTCCCTATCCTAGGTAGGAAATATTGCACCATCAAAGTTAATCTCTCTCTCTCTGGTTTGGAGAGTACAACTTCTACTCCACTACTTAGCAGGTGGGGAAATCACCTATAACATTTTCTATTACTATGATGTCAAGCATCCCAAAAAATATCCTTATAATAAAGTTCCAATAAATCCATAATTAGGTAACTCAAACCATAGAAGCATCATAGACGACCATACGTAATGTCAGATACACAAGCAATACTTCACACCATGATCAACATCAAGTATATAAGTAGACCAAGTGGCATGTCTTTGTTGCCTCTCTTATATTTGTGATGGATCGGTTGATAACCCTAATATGTGTTTCTAACCCTCAAGGGGAAGTTGTATGTCCTAGTCCAAATGTTAGTCCATGTGTACAAGTGTAGATGTGGTAATGTATTGGGAAAGACTTCAAGGCTAGGTGCCATATCTAAGTGACCAACTAATGGTGGTCCAACATCTAGAGTGTATATATGCAAGTAGGGATTAGTCATGGATGCACTAGTTACCCCTTTTATTAGAATTCTATTTCCACTACTCTAGTACACCATTTACTTCTTTATAATAATGCTTTGATATGGCTGGATAGTTTACAAGCTCGATTTTTCATTTGATAGATTTAAATTCATTACCTCTTAAGGTGTTTTGTTTTATTTCTCATTGGGGTTGGCAAAATACAAGGGTTTCATTTTATTTGGGTAGCATCAAGTACTCTAAATACTGAGTGATGAATAATGAGGCAAGCAAAGATCATAGTGGAATTTTCCCCATGTGCTAAATATTTTCCCAGCCATCTCTTGCATTTTATTTTTAGTTTTTTTATTGTGGACTTATTTTATTTCCTCATTATTGTAGTGGCATAAACCTCGAGGGTAATTCTTTCCAACCCAATCTCAAGGATGAGGATGAGAGAGTTGAAATCGCCATGGCCAATTACCACCTTCATAAAGAATGAATTTGAAATATAGGGAATAATGTAATGTGTCATGTATAGAATACCATAGGCATAACACTATAATCTGGGGCTTCCTAGCAGTGTCATTTAATTGTAGCCACCACAATCGTGCCTTTTTGAGAAGGTGCATGAAACCTTTTTTTACCTAAACATAGTTGGAAGTTAATTGATATAAAAAGTTCACTTTCTCTTGAAAATTGTAAAGCTTAGTAAGAGTATATGAATGAACCATATTAATGATTTGGTCAACCTTGATAGGGTTGACCATGTGATTTCCCTTTCTTTGAATGGCCACTAACTGAGTGGACTATTTGATTCCGATAGGCTATAGAAGTAAAATAGGGATCAATTAATTAAATTGTTTGGCTATCATTCAAGTGAATACATAAACGTTTAGAAGTGAGAATGAATAATTAAATTAAATGGTGTTATTAAGTGATTATGGGAAAAATAAGAAATTGAAATTGAAGTCCATTTATATTATTGAGTAGGAAAGAGATAAAAAGGGGAGATTCATGGTATTTTTATGACACATGCTATTGAATCGTAGCTCATTTTTGAACATATATTAGTTATTATATTTCATACTTCATTTGATAGCTCTAAGAGATTAGTTGTAAGGATAAGAACCTCATTAAGGATTTTTATTTAGTGCTAAATCCAACCACCCAATATGGTTAAGGGGAGATATCATTCATATTTTTGAGTAGTATTGCATTGAAGTTCACGTTTCATCTTTAGAGGATGTTAGATCCTTCTTTTGTGAAAAGAAAAAGTTTTTTATAGTGTTTGAGTTTATTTGTGGAGAGGTTAAATTTCCCTAGAAAGTAATTTTATTTGTGGATACGTTGTGTTATTGAAACAACTGAGTTTATTGATGGAAAGTCAAAGATTATCTAAAAAGAATGAATTTATTTATATAGAAATTGAGTTTGTCTAGTGGGGAGTGATTTTCTATAGAAGGATCAAGCTACTTTATGAAAGAAGTAATTATTGTGCATAAAAAACTTTAGCATTAACCCTGCTAGCCACTCTTATAGCCAAAACATGCCAAATTTCTCATTTACTCATAATTTTCAAATTTTGTATTAATGGAGTGATTGTCGTGTATTTGCATTCTCCAAATTAATAATAAATTAGTCTAGCTATCATTTTTCATACTTTGAGTCAGGGTTTCATATTTGGAACCATGCAAATGTTTGAGTAAATGTCTCTACCATCAATGTTCTTTTATTTGAATTAAAAGTGTTCAAAGAAATGTTTTCATCCAAAGTGTTTGCGAGAATGTAAGAAAGAGAATTTTGAGAATTATTGCAAGATTCATTCGCATGTTTTAATTAGTGAAATTAAGGGACAAGATCATGTAATTTAACATAATAAAACCTTGCAATCTCCTCGAAACAACAAAAATATGAATTTTTGGATTGAAATGAATATTATAGTAGCAACAATGCATAACGATGGCTCATAAATTCATTGGATTGTTAGTGTGTCTATGAGAGTAAGAGGGGAGGTAATCCATATATGCCTCTACAATTCATGTGATGTAATAAAAAGCATAAGGAGTGTCCCACTAGAAGGTGGATCCAATGATTTTAAGACCCTAGGACAATTTCTGATACGTGATTGTACCTTAAGGGAAAATTTAAGCCATTTATATTGATCTTTTGATTTGATTTCAATCTACTTATAGCAAAGAAAAGAATCCATGAATGAGAATATCACCACTAGTGAACCATTAATGATCTGGTCAATCAATGGGGTTGGATAGTTATCTTTTGGTAATTCCCTATTGAGTTCCTTTAGATGACAAAAACATGAATTGTACCCTTTTTTTGTGACAATAATGATGTTGGAAACCTATTCAATTAAGGAAAATAGACATATGAACTGAGATTTAAGTAATTTTTCAACTTCTTCCTTAAGGATATCAACTTTGTGAGGGTTTATTGGGTGAAGTCATTTCTTGAGTAGATTATTTCTTTCATGCATATGGCTATCAATGATACATAACTCTTCATATGTACAAGTGAATACATATTAGAATTATATGAAAAGAGTAATATAGGTAGAAATATCATTTGGAGTGAAATTCACTACAATCATGATGTTTTCTATGATCCCGGGTTTACAAAAAATATCAATGGGTATGATTTGAGAGATACTCAATACATTTTCTTTAGGTAACACATCATGTTGCATGATAGGATGATGCACCCAATCAGAATTTGAATATTCATTCCAACTAGTATATTTCGATATCTACTCTATACATATTACGAAATAATATTTTGATGTTGATAACATATAAAATATTTCAATGTGAACCTTAAATAAAACAATTATATATATATTCTTTTGTAAAAATGTAAAGAACTTCATATTAGGAAAAATGATGTACAAAATTTACACAACCATAATAATGTCATTTCTTCTGGTGGAACTAGGTTTCTGACCATCTTCCCACCATGGAAAACCAACAGGTCATTGCTTGAAATCTAGGGTCAAAGAAATATCTATTCATGGGAAAATCCAAAGTTAGTAGCATACATAATCGGTGTTTGTAATACAAAAAATAGCATGTGAGAATTTTCCTTAGGGCTAAGAATACAAGCCATTCAAAAAGATGCTTCAAAAATTTTTCTTTCCTTTAGAAGTTGTTGAGCCATCAAGTGTGTTATGAGGCCAGAATTGTGCTAGTGCATATTGTGTCTCCTCCTCAATGGTAAGACAACCATAAGAACTCAAAGCTTGGTATGGTTGTGCCTTATTAGCTACTCCACTCACTTGACATTTCAGTTGCATATAATCAATAATGATCGAAGAGGAAGTGCCCAGGGGAAGCGGGTGAGATTGAAAGGGAGTTTATACCATCTTGGGAGCTAGTGTGGGAATGGTAGAGTGAGATAGGAGAGAAGGAGATGTCGAAGGAGTGGATAAGGCCCCGTAGAGATTCACAGAGACTATAAATTCTTAGAATTAACAACCTTCCTTATGGAAGCTTCATTGGCTTGTTGTTACTTCTATAACTGTCTGGTTAGTAAACTTTTAAGGCCCAATGCCAACCACCTACGTTCCATAATTAATCAGCTTCCACGGAGGACACATTGTGTGATATGCTTTCATGAATATTTGGAATGAAGACATTAGATTTTTAATGAAAATCTACAACATTGGAATGATGATCACGACCACATCCATTGCCTCCATTGCTTACACATCTACTCTCTTGAACCATAGTGGCAAGTGGGAGAATGAGGAGGAGGAATTTAGAACCATTGAGGGAATTGTAGCTTTTCTTTTGGAAGGAAATAATAGTATGATAGGGTGAGTGACGAATCATGAAAAAGTTGGGTGAAGAAAGAGTCAAAGAACTTTTTAGACATGCATAATCTTTTCCATCGCCAAGTAAGTGAATGAGGCATTAGTGTTAAGTACAAGGAGGTCACACAGAGGATATGGAGCAGTCAATTAGGCATCATGAAATCGATGGATTAGCATACAGAGTCGGCATATTGAAGTCAGATGAGAACCACTTTCCATGTGAATGCATGGTGATGATAAATGCAGTTAAGAGAACCATCAATTGCCACCCAAATTAGCGGGAATTTTATATCAACTTAACATTTATAAAGAGAAGAAAATTAAATTTAAAATGTTTTTTCCTTTGTAATTTTTTTTTTCCCTCTTAGTAATATCAAGGAGATGTTAAATTTCTTTAATACTTAATAAAATGTCATAGCAGACATTGATAAAATATTCATTGCAAGAAGAAATTTAGTGTAAACAATAAATAAATAATATGAAGGATATTTTTCATTTAATTACTTTGTGCTTTCTAATTCAATGACATCATGGAGATGTATAATTCCTTGAATATTTGATATGAATTAGAATTTAGAATACATTAACAAAAAGGGAAGATTGGCAATTACTCATTTTGTATATAAAAGAATTGAAAATATTATAATGAATGATTCAAAAATTTTAACGGTGTCTATCTCAAAATGGAGGAGCTGTAATTTTTTCCTTATTTATCTTGGAGTTGACATATGGCATGAATGTGTGTGTCTGTGTGTCTATGTTGTAGTAGTATAGATAAATATCCAAATTTCAACTATATATATATATATATAGACTTAATTTTTATATATATTATAAAATTAGGATAACATGAAGGTTAAAGTTTTCCTTCATGAGTGTGGCCAAACATGGGGGATTGATGGGGGCAGGGGCCACAGACAAGTTGCATAGGACACCCAAAATATTCTACACACATGTGAATGAGATTATTGCCTGAACGATTGTTTTTTTAGAAGTTGATTTTTCTAGATATCAGAATTTTGGAAGGTGGTAGGGGAATGCTAACTATGCATAGACCGCTGACCTAGGCATGCTCATTCAAGTGGTTTCTTTAGAAAGAAAGGACAATGAAAGCTAGAGGGGCTTGTGATTTGGTCACTATGGTTCGCTAAATTGAATGGTTTGACACCTCAATAAGCTTAAGGGAGGTGAACTATCCTTTGAATTGTGAGACGTGGTGAGGACAAGAGAACTACTAATTTTTTTTGCTACAGGAGTTAAATCGGGTGGTTTTATTATATTCCTTGTTTAGTAAGAAATATGGCTTTGCCTCTAGGCCCTAGGATTTCCTTTGTAAATGGAATTCTGGATGTGGTGGTCCTTTGTTCTTTTTGGGTTCCCTCATCTTTATGCTTTCAAGAATTTTTCATGGTCCCTATTGTCTTTAGTGGTATTTATTGCACGTATCTATCGACAAATTTTCTTAGGGTTGAGAGATGTAGTTTGAGGTCTCAGGCTCACTACCTCTATCCTTGGTTTCTTGGGGTACTCTATTCAAGAGGAAGTATTGTAATCATGGGGGTGCTTCTTTAGTGATAATTGTGGAAGAATATGTAATTTTTGACAATTTTTATCTTCTTGAGTTTTGAAGCGGGATTTGATTACCAAGATACAACATTTGGGTGGTTGAATTAAATTGGTATTTGTGTTTTGGATTATATAGTGGAATTCTTAGATGAAGGAGGCATCTCGTGTAAGGTGGGTGACCTGATGAAGTCTTGGTTGGCCATTGCAGGTGCGTAGGAGAAGTGGAGGGTGGTGGGGGTGTTGAGGCTATTCATGAGGGTGATAAAGCTCATGAATATGTTTCATCACCTAGCCATGTGGAGGCACCACCATCTTTAGAATGTTTATATATGAAGTTGCAGAGTCTTATCGCACTGTTGGTGGAGCTACAGAAATAGAGAGATGATGAATTGAATGAGGTGATAACATTCATGATTGACTAAAAACATAATAAACAGGAAATTATGGACAAGACGATTTCACTTATAATGAGCCAAATATTGACTAATAAGTGAATAGATCATATTGAGGGTCAGATTGACCACCTAGATATTCATGTTTATGGGGCCCCTAGAGCCCCAAACATTTATGATTCTGGATAGGAACTGTCACCCCCTCGTAATCTTTGACATAAGTTATTTTCATATGTATTCTATGTGTGTTTTCGATGTTTGTGAATTTATTCTAACGATACAATGTAAATTTTAGCACTTGGTATCACCTTTTGTATATTTCTCCTAGTTAATAAATTTGGTTGGAATGAGGTTAAGGAGAAGCATGCCTCAAAAAAATTGTTGCTACATTTCAAATAACTAATAGAATCTATTTGATCAGAAACAAAAATATGAAGGGTAAATTTCGAGTCAGGGTTATAACCATAGCTTTAAAAAGGTGTTTAGATTCATGTGTTTCACATGTCACCTCGTCATAGATTTCCATTCTAAATCATAGGTTGCTCCTTGTTGGAGTTACATTTCAGATGTTTTGTTAAAATTATAAATAGTTGGAGCCTTTAGTGATTAAAAAATGACAAAGTGAATTTGAATATCATTTACGACACTGTATACTACTTTATTTTTTCACATTTTGAAATACTTTATTCGAATTTTTTTACCCTCAATCTTGCTTACTATTTTATATGAATTTTATGGCTGCTCATTTTTGTCTTGTGGAATCACTTCTTGTTACTTTAAAGAATTTATGAAAACGTTCCAATTCACATCATAGAAGTAGTGATATTGGATTATTCCACAACACATTTAACATATTAATCTATTATAACATTTATGATAAATAAATTGTGATATTCCATGTCTTGGTCCATTCCTTGGGAAAATACTGTCACATCCATAGTTTTCCAAGTGATTTATAATCATATCATTTAGATGTCCATGATAGTACTTAATCGCAGTACATGTCAATTGAATAAAAGATTATACTCTCCATATAAATTTGCATTTTACTCATATCTTATGATTGTGGATGTTATTCTTCTTCAGTCTAATAATTTATTATACACTCCATATAGATTTACATTTACTTCTCAATTGAATAATAATTTTGTTTTTAATATTGAAAAAATAGATTTATTTTAATAATTATATTTGAGGTAATTTTTAATGTTATCTTATTCAAAATTTAATTAAAAACCAAAAAAATCAAATTTTAAATTATTAAATTTATATAACATGAATTTAGTTTTCTTTTTAACACTAAATTTATGGAACAACAAAAAACTATTTTAATATCATATCTAATATTTTAGACATTTTTATTGTTTACATTTAAATCCATCATAATCTATTAATGCCATCTCTAAATTCCTAAGTACTTTTTT